>JARQOD010000395.1:106975-158025 GCA_033576555.1 Oophaga sylvatica | reverse complement strand
AAAAGAAGACAGTATAGTCATTCATACAGTATTATGGGCCCACATAGTGCTCCATGCAGAATAATGACCCTAAAATTGCCCTTACAAATTATGGTCCCCCACATAGAGCCCCCATACAGAATAATGAGCCCATAAATGCCCCATATATAATGGGCCCATAAAATTCCCATATATCTGGGCCCCTAGATGTTCCATAATAAGGCCCCCAATGATGCTCCATATATGTGGGCCCCATATATGAGCTTCAGTGCATGATGGGCCCCATATAATCTTCATATTTAATGGACCATAAGATCTTCATTTATTATTGGACCCTATATAATGCCCAATTTAAAGGGCCAAATTTTATGCTCCAGCGCATGATTGGCCCCAAATAGGCCCAAAATAATGGGCCCCTATATGATCTCAAGTATGAAGGCCCCATTTTAATGCTCCATATATGATGCTCCAGTGTATGATGGACCCATATATGTTTCCCATGTATGATGGGCCCCAATATGATGCTCCAGTTGAGGGGGCCCCAATGAGGTTCCATAAATTCCCCAAAAACAAAAAAAATATAAAAAATGAAATACTCACCTTCCTTATGGCCGCTGCTCTGCTCGAGGCACGGCCTCCGGTACGGGCACAGCACTGGGCCCCCATACAGCGGGCCCCCAATGAGTAGGCCCCCTCCTTCAGGGCCCCGAAACTTGCCCGGGTGCACCGGGTACTGACACAGGCCCTGGCATAACCGCCAGGCAAAAACTACAGCGGGGGGCCTGCAACCCTCTTTCAGTTTCAAAAGGGGCTGGAAGCAAGAAAATGGGGTCCCCATGCCATATTTTTTATTAGTTCAAAAAATAATTTAAAAAGGGGATGGAGGTCCCCCTTTTGTGACAACACCCAGCTGACAGCTGAGGGCTTAAAAGGGAGGCCAGGGATATTGACCCCCCACCCCTAAAAATCCCCGCCCACGCCACCAAAAAAGGCGCATCATTTTTGTTATTATTTTATTATTGTTATTATTCATTTTTATGGCGCCGTTTATTCCCTGGCACTTTACATATGAGAGGGTGGTGTAAGACAAGTACAAAAAAATGAGCAATAAAACGACACCAAAGTACAGGAGAGAGGACCCTGCCGCGAAGGTCACAATCTACAGGGGGGGATAGGTGAGGATACACTAGGAGAGGGTGAAGAACTGGTCGTGTGGCAGTTCAATAGACTGAGTATCACTGCTGGTTGTAGGCTTGTCGGAAGAGGTAGGTCTTCAGGTTGTTTTGAAGGTTTCCATGGTAGGCGAGAGTTGATGAGTTGGGGTATAGAAATTCCAGGGGTATAGGGGAGGTACAGGAGAAGTCTTGTATGGGGGTTGTGGGAAAAGAGATAAGGGGGGAGTAGAGAAGGAGATTTGAGTGGATCAAAGGTTGCATGTGGGTAAGTAACGGGAGACCATGTCACAGATGTATGGAGGGGAGACAGGGTTGTGGATGGCTTTGTAGTCATAGTTAGGGTTTTGGACTGGTGCCCTCTGGACGATAGGAAAGCCATGAAGGGTTGGATGGGGAGAGGGCTGGGGAATAACGGGGAGACAGGTGGATTAGTCGGGCAGCAGAATGTAGGATGAATTGGAGTGGTGCAAGAGTGCTAAAGGGGAGGCCGGGAGGTAGGAGGTTTCCCAGTAGTCAAGGCAGGAGACATAAGGGCATGCACTAGTGTTTTGTGGTGTCGTGGTCAAGGAATGCACAGACCCGGGAAATGTTTTTGAGTTTGAGAAGGCAGGAGGAGGCCTGGGTTTTTGGATATGTGACTTGAAAGAAAGGGCAGAGTCGAAGATCATCCCAAAGGACGAGCAGAGCGGGACAAGGGAAAGTGATCAGCCTTTGACATTGAGGATAGGTTTGGTGGAGTAGAGGGGAATGGGGGGAAGATGATGAATTCTGTTTTGTCCATTCAGTTTAGAAAGCGAGCAGAAAAGCAATCTGAAACAGCAGTGTGGGATTTTTGTCAGTAAGGAGGTGAGGTCAGGTCAGATAGGTAGATCTGCGTGTCATCGGCATAGAGTGATACTGCAAACCATTTGGGTTTATGAGCTGTCCAGGCCAAAGGTGTAGATGGAGAAGAGTAGGGGTCCTAGAACTGAGCCCTTTAGGAAACACCGACAGAAGGGGGCGAGGTGAGGGGTGGTGGGAGGGGAGACAGGAATGTTCGAAACTTTAGATTTTGATGAGTCCAGGATAGGGACAAGCCTGTGATGCCCAGAGATGGAAGAATCTGGATCAGGAGGGAGTGGTCCACAGTGGGCGAAGGCAGAAGACAGGTCTAGGAGAAGGAGGACAGAGTAGTGTCGTGCTCTTGGCGGTTAGTAGGTGACTTTAGTTAGGGCAGTTTCAGTTGAGTAATGCAGTGAGAAGCCTGATTGTAAGGTTAAAGAGGGAGCAAGAGGAGAGGGGGGGGAGGACAGTTCAAGATGGGGCATGCTGTTCCAGTAGTTTTGAGGCATAAAAGGGGGAAGAGATATTGGGCGATAGCTAGATGCAGAGGATGGGTCAAGGGAGGTCTTTTTGGGATGGGTGCGATCGAGGGATGTTTGAAGGATGAGGGGAACACACCATTTGTAAGTGTGAGGTTGAAGAGGTGAGTTAGAGTAGGGATGAAGATGTGGCAAGGTTAGGGATGAGGTGGGACGGGAAGGGTCAAGGGGTGCAAATGGTGAGGTGTGATCTTGAAAGAAGGGTGGAGAGCTGATCTTCTGCTGGTGGAGAAGTTGGTTTTCGAGGAACAGGGCTGAGCACTAAAAGGGGCATTGGGGGCTGTGGGTCAAAGCTTTGCCTGATCGTATCAATTCTGCTTGAAAAAGGAGGCAAAAAACTTCAGCAGTAATGAGATGAGAGGGAGAGGTGCTGGGGGGGCCGGTAGGAAATTGTAAGTGTTGAAAAAGTGTTTAGGGTTGTGAGACAGGGAGGGGTATGAGAGATGAAGAAAGTAAGTTTGCCTTGCGGCAGTGAGTGTGGACTTGAAGCTGGTGAGGGACTGCTTATATGCGGTTTAAGTGCTCGGCAGAGCGGGATTTCTTCCATCTACGTCAGCAACCCTGGAAAACCCATCTCAGTTCTTTTGTGAGGCTGGTCAGCCCAGGGGTGCCTGTTGATTGTGCGAGTTTTGCTATGTGCGGGGGGGGGCCGAATCAAGTGCTGCTGTTATTGTGGTGTTTAAAAGGTGGCAGCAGCATTTTTTGTCATGAAGTGAAGCTAGTCTGTTGAGGGAGGAGGGACTCAGAGAGCGATTGTAAATTAAAAATTTTGAGATTTCTGCAAGGAGGACTGAGTTTGTGGGCGGGGGTTGCGTACTAGGAGAGGAGAGGGAAGAAAAGTCTGTAGGTTGTGGGGCAGACAGGGGCAGGGGTGAGTTAGTGAGATTTAGTGAGATTAGTAAAGAGCAGAGGCGGGTGAAGATAAAGGTCCAGTGTGCGACCATCTTTTTGAGTGGCCGCAGAGGACCATTGAGTGAGGCCAAAGGAGGGCAGTGAGCGATAAAAGTTTGGAGCAGCGGAGGTCGAAATGTTAATGGGGATGTTGAAGTCACCCCTGATGATAGTGGGGGATGTCAGCGAGAGGAAAAAGAAGTAGCCAGGGGTGAAGTGATCGAGAAAGGTGGAGATGGCTAGTTCTGGGGGCAGTAGATGAAGCTAGCAGGAGGTTGGAAGGGGTAGATGCGAACGGGGGTGCACCTCAAACGAGGGAAGAGTAGGGGGAGGGTGGGAGAGGAAGTGGGGTAAGGAACAGGAATTGGAGAGGAGCAAGCCAACAGCTCCACCATGTTTTCTTGCTGGGGCGGGGGGTGTGAGAAATATGGAATCCGCCATAAGAGAGTGCAGCTGTAGAGGCTGAGTCAGAAGGGGTGAGCCAGGTTTCAGTGATATCAAGGAAGGAAGAGTTTGTTGGTGATGAAGGGTCGTGGATAAATGACAGTTTATTGCAGACTGCGCGTGCGTTCCATAGTGCCCAGATAGGAAGACCGGAGGAGTGGGGGCTGGAGAATGGGTATGAGGTTTCATGGTTGCGAAACGTGTAGAGGATCGTGGCAGGGTGTTTGAATCTATTGATGTTGTCTTTGAATAGTCAGGTGACATCAAGCCCACGGATTAGTTAATGGAGAGATATCTATAAGACACTATTTTTATTACTCCTAGAACTATATTGTAAATAAAGATACAGCAATTAAAGTCCTTTTATAGAATAAAACAAACACATTTTCCATTTTTATTAAAAATAAGAAACACGGTTATACGCACCTAAAGCCTAATGCCATTAAATTCCTCATCTCCTGCAATAAAACAAAAATAAAAAAACAATATCCCTCACCTCTCCATGTTCTGTCCCATGAAATAAACCTGAGAACCACAGGTAATGAGTGATGCGAGAGCAGCATTATTGACTAGCGGTGACGTCATCGAGGTTACCGCAGGTTACTGAGGCTGAATTCCAACCGGGCTGAACTGTGGGGACCTCAGAACCGTTGGAAAAATAATTTCTCACGGTAATCTGCGGAAGTCACTGAGCTTCAACTGCGGTGACCTCCTCACTGACTTTTTTTCACTGTGCTCAGGTCACTGCAATCCAGCCGGCTGGGACCACAGCCTCAGTAACCTGCGGTAACCTTTATGACGTCACCACTAGTCACTGATGCTGTGCTCACAGCATCTCATTCACCATTGGTTATCAGCCTTGATGGTCGCATCTATGCCTCTCCATTACTAACCTCAGGGTGATTCTCATAATCTACCTTAAACTGTCACAGCACTGTAATCGAGCAGGTTTTGGATCCTTGTAGGATGATATTCAGTGCCATGTAATGCAAAATCTAATATATAAGCTGAATGTATGTATGTGTGTATGTATGTGGGTATGTTTGTCCGGGATTGGAATCCGCACCGTCGCACTTACGGGCATGAAATTTTGCACGCCCGCACGTCTCGACCCGAAAGAGTCCTAGGCTATGTTTTGAATCGAAATTTTAACCCCGCGCGTTCCAAATCGCCAAACAATTTTGGCCCTATCTACATAATGGGGAGAAAGCTGAATGCTTGTGTGTATGTCCGGCATAGGAATCTGCATTTACGGGCATGAAATTTTGCACACCCGCACGTCTCGACCCCGGGAGCGTCATAGGCTAGGTTTTGAGTCAAAATTTTAACCCCGCGCATTCCAAATCGGCAAATAATTTTGGCCCGGGATAGGAATCTGCACCGTTGTACTTACGGGCATGAAATTTTGCATGCCCGCACATCTCAACCCAGGAGCATCATAGGCTATGTGTTGAATGGAAATTTTAACCCCCGCACGTTCCAAATCGCCAAACAATTTGGCCCTATCTACATAATGGGGAGAAAGCTGAATGCTTGTGTGTATGTCCGGCATAGGAATCTGCATTTACGGGCAATGAAATTTTGCACACCCGCACGTCTCGACCCGGGAGCATCATAGGCTAGGTTTTGAGTCGAAATTTTAACCCGCGCATTCCAAATCGGCAAATAATTTTGGCCCGGGATAGGAATCTGCACCGTTGTACTTATGGGCATGAAATTTTGCATGCCCGCACATCTCAACCCCAGGAGCATCATAGGCTATGTGTTGAATGGAAATTTTAACCCCCGCACGTTCCAAATTGCCAAACTATTTTGGCCCTATCTACATAATGGGGAGAAAGCTGAATACTTGTATATAGATATAATTATTACAATTTGTTATAACTAACCGTAGTTAGGTACTATGCCCGGGCAGCGCCGGGCTCTTCAGCTAGTTCCATATAAAAATGCCAAACTTCCCCAATTATAGTACTGTGACAGTTTGACAAAAATTCTGAGAATCAAAACATTACTTAAGGTCGCAATCAAGATTTTCTACTTCATGTACTAGTTGAACCTAGGATAAAAACAAAATGAGCAACTGCCTTTTAATGAATAATAGTAATGTGCAGCATAAAAATACTTAGTTAACACTGTTTTGATAGAACAAAGTGTAAAAGCCATCCCACTGAGAAAAAAATGCACCCCAATGAGAATGGTAAATAACACTTGTAATTCACCTCAGAATGTGTCAGAAGACATAAAAATAGATAAGGGCAGAACAGAACTAAAGCCCCCGTCTCACACAGCGATCTCGCTAGCGAGATCGCTGCTGAGTCACTAGTTTTGTGACGCAGCAGCGATATCCCCAGCGATATCGCTGTGTGTGACATTCAGCGACGATCAGCCCCCCTGCTGGGTATCGCTGATCGTCGCTGAATGTCCTGGACAATTTTTGATCGCTGGTCTCCCGCTGGCAGGCACGCATCGCTGCGTGTGACAGGCGGGAGACCAGCGATCCGCTGGTAACCAAGGTACACAGTGGGTTTCCAGGCGCGGGGCGGTGCCTGGAAACCCGCTGTGTACCTTGGATACCAGCGCCCTGATGTATCCAACGTACACTGCGGGTAACTAAGCGATGTTACCCGCAGTGTCGCTGTGCTGATCGTTGCCTGAGCTGCCTGTTTGGCAGCTCAGCAGCGATCATGTAGCGATACACCAGCGATCCTGATCGTTGTCGGGATCGCATGGTGTATCGCTATGTGAGACCGGGCTTAAGTATCCTATGTTATTTAAATGTATTATTACTATTTAATTATTTCTTACAGGGTATTTGCTGAGTTTGTTTTCATTCTACACTTTATTTGTTAAATGGCCACCACAGTGTGAATGCACACCTATGCATTTCACTTATAAAAATTTCTTGATTTTGATGTACCAATTGTTTGAATGCAATTCTACACTTTTGCTGGAGAATTGAGTGTACAGTGAATGTCTTTCTCTGGGAACTCTGGGATTTCCCATGTATTCACTAGCACCTCCAGAAGAATACTTGAATACATTTGGGTCTTTGCTATAATTTCAGGATGGCTTCATTGCTCAAAGAAAGTTCTTCTAAATGTACTATTCCTTTAGTACAGTAGTGTGAATTAATTCCCCATAATTGATAAATAATGTCATGCTTACTGCATGGATAATGTGTCTGAACCCTTGTGATCAGCTTCAGGAGCTTAGATAGTTAGGATTCTGCTGAAACTGCAGAAATTGGTGATAACATTACTCATAAAGTAAAGTTTTAAACTCTGTTGTCTACAGTAAACATATTATAGAGCTTGACAGAGGGGGAAGGCTCTCTTTATCAGCCCATAGCCCCATGCTGTTCCATATCTGGATTTTGGTAGGTTGCTTTGGCAACTGGTGATCTAACATGCCTCTGTCTTGCTGTTGTGCTAGAGGCTGTACTTAATATGATGCCTGTTAGTATAACAATATATTATGCAAATTATCAAAGTATTCAACATTCAAGTCTCCTTGTGGTATTAATAAATTATTAGATGAAATGTTTTAAAGAGAAAAAAAGGTTTTCAATAAAAAATGTCTTAATTTGGAAAAAAAAAACCTACCTCCAAAATACACATATCTAGCATTGCCTCATCCATAATAACCTGTCCATTAAAATAATTTTATTATCTAACAAGCATTGTGAATGCCTTAAAAATATTAAAACTTTGCCATAATTGCTGTTTTTGCTAATTTCAACTTCTTACAAGAATTTAAAATAAAGAAGTGATTAGCTGTCAGTGACTTGAGTGACAGTTTAGCCATCCAATCTGGGCCTGGGTGTGCCAGACTTTCCCCATGTGTCTCCTGTTCAGGCTAATTACTTGTTTTTTTAGCTGGTTACCTGCCTTAGATTTATGCCAATTGTTGCCTTTCTCAAGTGGTGTATGTTTTCTCTGTGCACCCAGTTTTGAACTCTGATCTTTAATGCTCGACCTTGTTTTTGTTTTGTCCATTCATTTGGTTAGCTTTTTTGTCTTGATTTCTTGGAATTCTGACTCTGTACTGTGACCCGACTATGCCTTTGTCTAACCCTCTGTTTATGATGTACCCTCCTGGCTTTTGATCTTGGACCTCTTGACTACCCAGCATCACAACTTGTCCATGAGTATTGATTAGCATCAAAGTTTTGTAGTAGAACTTAAAAAAATATGTATTATGGTTTCCATCTGAATTGTTTGACTTTAAAAGTCATCAAAACATCATATATGTACATCAAAATTGTACCACTGAAAACAACAGCTACTAAAGCTATGAAAAAATAAACATCATCCAGTTCTGTTGATAGGAAATGCTAAACTTATGGCTCTCAGAATTTGGTGACTCAAAATCAAATTATTTTATTTCAAACAGTGTATTCACTGAACCAAAGTAATACAATATGAAAATATGAATTTGGCAGCAATGTAATTGCATTGACTCATAGACTAAAGTTAATACTTTATTTGTGCAGCACTTGATTAAATAGTATGAGATTAGCCATTTCTTTCTCCCGAGAGTTAATAAAAGTTATTTGTTACGTTACTTTTATTCTACAAAAGTTCCACTGACAAATACAACTCAACCCATAAAAACAAGCCTTATATACATGTAGCTACAGTGACAAAATTAATGGCTTCAAGAATGTAATGATTAAAAAAAAACTAAGGTCCATTATAAAAAAAAAGGCTAATTAGCACACATATATAGGTGAGCATTCAGCTAAAGTCAGGTTTAGATAATAGTATGTAAACTCCAAAAAAATAGATGATT
Source organism: Oophaga sylvatica (assembly GCA_033576555.1). NCBI lineage: Eukaryota > Metazoa > Chordata > Amphibia > Anura > Dendrobatidae > Oophaga > Oophaga sylvatica. The sequence continues at coordinate 149,384 of JARQOD010000395.1, read as the reverse complement.
TGTAATTCATATTGTCATCCATATGCAATTATTATGTCATCCTTATGGTAGTCTTTATCTTCCACATGACATACGAATGCTATCCTTTTTTTACCCCTTCATATTATTATTATTATTTATTCATATAGCACCATTAATTCCATGGTGCTATACATGAGACGGGGTTACATCAAAATACAAATTCTTCATATTATTATTATTATTTATTTATATATCACCATTAATTCCATGGTGCTGTACATGAGACAGGGTTACAACAAAATACAAGTATCACTTACAGTAAACAAATTAACAATGACAGACTGGTACAGAGGGAAGAGGACCCTGCCCTTGCAGGCTTACATTCTACAGGATTATGGGGAAGGAGACAGTAGGTTGGCGGTTGCAGTAGCTCCGATGGTGTTGAGGTGGTCGCATAGTCATTACAGGTTGGAAGCTTGTTTGAAGAGATGGGTTTTCAGGTTCCGTCTGAAGGATCCAAATGTGGTGGATAACTGGACATGTTGGGGCACAGAATTCCAGAGTATGGAGGATATTTGGGAGAAATCTTGGAGGCGATTTGGTGAGGAGCGAATAAGCATGGAGGAAAGAAGAAAGTCTTGGGAGGAGCGGAGATTACGTGAGGGAAGATATTGAGAGATTAGTTCGGAAATATAAGGAGGAGAAAGGTTATGGATGGCTTTGTAGGTCAGTGTTAGTAGTTTAAACTAGATATGCTGGGAAATTTGGAGCCAGTGAAGGGATTTGCAAAGAGAGGAAGCAGGAGTGTAGCCAGGAGTGAGATTAATTAGTCGGGCAGAAGAGTTAAGGATGGACTGGAGGGGTGCGAGAGTGTTAGAAGGTAGGCCACAGAGGAGGATGTTGCAGTAGTTGAGGCGGGAGATGAATAGGGCATGCACTAGCATTTTAGTAGAGTGAGGGTGGAGGAAAGGATGGATTCTGGAGATATTTTTGAGCTGAAAGCAACAGGAGTTGGTGACAGCTTGGATATGAAATGTGAAGGACAGGCAGAGTCAAGGGTTACTCTGAGGCAGCAGATTACTGGGACAGGGGAAAGTGTAAATTCATTTATTGTGATAGATCAGGTAGGGAAGGTTTACGAGATAGAGGAAAGATAATTTGTTCAGATTTGTCCACATTGAGCTTAAGGAAGCGAGAGGAGAAGAAGGAGGATATGGCTGATAGACACTCTGGAATTCTGGACAGCAGAGAGGTGACATCTGGGCCAGAGAGGTAGATCTGAATTTCATAAGCATATAGATGGTACTGGAAGCCATAGGACTTTATGAGTTGTCCAAGGACAAGAGTATAGATTGAGAAGAGAAGGGGTCCTATGACAGAGCCTTGAGGGACACCAACAGAAAGAGGGCAAGATGAGAAGGTAGTGTGGGAATAGGAAATGCTAAATGTGCGGTTGGTCAGGTATGAGTAGATCCAGGATAGGGCAAGGTCTTTGACACCAAAGGAAGAGAGGATCAGTAGTAGGCGGCAGTGTGAACTGTGTCAAAGACAGAGGACAGGTCTAGAAGGAGGAGGATAGAGAATTGTCTGTTAGCTTTGGCTATAAGTAAGTCTTTAGTAAGTTTGGTCAGAGCAGACTCAGTGGAATGGTGGGAAAGGAAGCCAGATTGTAGGATGTCAAAGAACAAGTTAGATGCAAAGTGAGAGGAAAGTTCAGTATGGACGTGCTGCTCAAGGAGTTTGGAAGCAAATGGGAGCAAAGATATGGGGCGATAGCTGGACATATGATCGGGTCAAGGGATGGCCTTTTGAGGATAGGTGCAATTGTGGCATGTTTGAAAGCAGAGGGGAAGGTACCAGAAGTTAGTGATAGGTTGAAGAGATGGGTTAGGGATGGGATTAGTGTAGTGGTGAGGTTGAGGAGGAGGTGGAATGGGATAGGGTCAAGTGCACAAGTGGTCAGGTGTGAGGGGAGGATAAGGGAGGGAAGAGGTGCAATTGAGTTAAAGGTACAGTTGGAAGAAAAGAGAAGGCCCACTCCTCCACCATGTCTGTAGCCAGGGTGAGGAGTGTGGGTGAGGTGAAGGCCCCGTAACAGCGAAGCAGAGGAGGCTGTGTCGGAGGGTGTCAGCCATGGTTTGGTGAGGCCCAATAAGGAAAGATTACAAGTAGTGTTGAGCGATACGATACCGCAAGTATCGGGTATCGGCCGATATTAGCTCTATCGGCCTTTCGATACTTAGTTCCGATATTTTCGTCTTATCGGATACCGGAATCGGGATTGTCACTGTCACTGTCAGTGTCCGTCGGTCGGGTCTGTCAGGAGTCAGCGGCACTTACCTGGCAGAAGATCTCCGGCGGTCATGGGCTGGACTGCTTCATGGCCGCCATCATCTTTCCCCGGCGGTCACATGCAGTTTCTCGCGATAACTGCAGTGACTGCTGGGTAATCCCGGCCGTAGAGCAGTCAGTCCGATGACGTCACCGCCGGGGAAGCAGGTAATCAGCTGTGCTGCGTTGCGATGACAGGCTCTGCCTGTCATTGCAATGTAGCAGAGCTGGATCGTCGTGGGACTGTCGTTACTATGGACTGCGTCGGACAGGTGGTATACTGTTGGTTTTTTTTTTTTCTTTTTTTACAGGAGATCGATGGCGTCGCAGGAATGAGTGTATAATAAAATTAATGAAAACTGTGTTGTCTCTTTTATTTCATTAAAAGACTTTTTTCTTGCTTTGTCTTTTTTTTATACATTTAATAACTTTGGGATTAATAATGGATCGGTGTCTTATTGACACCTCTCCATTATTAACCGGGCTATTGTCACCGTGCAATCAACGGTGACATTAACCCCTTATTACCCCACTTGCCACCGCTACAGGGCAGTGGGAAGAGGCGGGTAAAGTGCCACAATTGGCACATCTTTTGATGCGCCAAATGTGGGGCTGCTGTAGCCTGGTATTATCAGGCTGTTGAGGGCCAAAATCCATGGGCCTTGACAGTCTTTTAATACCAGACCGCAGCACTCTGCATTTTACTTGGCTGGTTAACAAAAATAGGGGACCCCTACCCGTTTTTTTTTCGAGGGGATCCCCTATTTTTGTTAACCAGCCAAGCTAAGCAGACTGCTGTGGCCTGGTATTATCAGGCTTGCAAGGTCCATGGATATTGGATCCTTACCAGCCTGAAAAACCAGGCCTCAGCGGTCTGCTTCATCTGGCTGGTTAACAAAAATAGGGGGGACCCCACGCCAATTTTTTTCGAGGGGATCCCCTATTTTTGTTAATCAGCCAAGATATGCAGACTGCTGTGGCCTGGTATTATCAGGCTGGCAAGGTCCATGGATCTTGGCTCCTTAACAGCCTGAAAATCCAGGCCTCAGCGGTCTGCTTCATCTGGCTGGTTAACAAAAATAGGGGGGACCCCACGCCAATTTTTTTCGAGGGGATCCCCTATTTTTGTTAATCAGCCAAGATATGCAGACTGCTGTGGCCTGGTATTATCAGGCTGGCAAGGTCCATGGATCTTGGCTCCTTAACAGCCTGAAAATCCAGGCCTCAGCGGTCTGCTTCATCAGGCTGGTTAACAAAAATAGGGGGGACCCGACGCCATTTTTTATTCAAAGGGAACCCCTATTTTTGTTAATCAGTTCCCTCTGACGTCACTGATTGTGTCCCTGGCTGACCTGAAGTGAAAGTGGAAAGCAATCAATTAAGCTTTCCACTTCCTCTCCTGTCAGCCAGGAGAGGAACTCATTCATTTGGGGGTTTACTGTGAGGCTGCAGCATTAGCTGCGGTCCCTGCAGTAAACATTAACCCTTTCTGAAGGATTACACCATGGGACCTGACTGTGCATGGGATAGGTAAGAATAATTTTGCTTTTTTATTTTATTTTTATTACAGGAAATGGTTTTTGCAGTCAAATAAAAGATGGTCAAAAACATGTGTCTTTATTTCATTAAAATGATTTTTAATTAAAGTGTGTGTGTTTTATTTTTATTTCATGCAATAGGATTAATAATTGATAGTTGTCTAATTGACAGCTCTCAATTATTAACCTGGCTTAAGGTCACCTTTCAATTGCAATGTGGCTTTAACCCCATATTAACCCATTCGCCACCGCTATAGGGCAATGGGAATAGACGGGCAAAGTGCCAGAAAGGGCGAATCTAATTATAGATTTGTCTTTTCTGGGATGTCTGGGGGCAGATGTTAGTAGCCAGGGGGGGCCAAAAATAATGGTCCCTCTCTGGGCTATTATTATCTGCCCTCATTCGCTGGCTTTGTCTGTCTGGTTGCGAAAATAGGGCGGGAGCCCACAATTTTTTTTAAACAATTTTACACCTCATATATATATATATATACATGTCATTGAATTTGTGACACATATATATATATTTATATTTATAGTTCATACACTTCTACATAGTATAATAGCCGCTAATTCAATTGACGGCTTTTGTGAAAATGCAGAACCCGTCATGAAATGACACTTGGTGTACATAGGGTTAACCATGTCTTTTCATGTCCTTTGCTATCTGATTTGCACAAACAATTACATCAGTCTATGTGTGCAAAATTTCACACCTGTAGGGTTAATTAAAGGTGTAAATTCGTAGCAAAAAAGTCAGTTTTTTTACAACGAATTTACACCTTTAATTAACCCCCACAGGTGTGAAATTTTGCACACATAGACTGATGTAATTGTTTGTGCAAATCAGATTGCAAACGACATGAAAAGACATGGTTAACCCTATGTACACCAAGTGTCATTTCATGTCGGGTGCTTCTGTCTTTTCACAGAAGCCGGCTTTACCCGGCAATTGAATCAGAGGATATTTTACTATGTAGAAGTATATAAACTATACATATATGTATATATATATATATGTCACAATGACATGTATATATATATATATATATATATATATATATGTATTCTATGTGTGTATATTTAGTGTTTACAAGGAAATAAAGGTTTTTTTTAGTTGCGATATTTTGTTCCCATAGACTTACATGGGACTTCCGGTATCGGAATCGGATATCGCCGATATTTAGTGATATCGGCGATACCATTCCGATCCGATATTTTTAGATATCGAGCAGTATCGCTCAACACTAATTACAAGAGGTAAAGAGGTTGTGAATCATGTGGAGTTTATTGCAGACAGAGCAGGCATTCCAGAGGGATCTAGAGAGAGAGAGCAAGGTGGTGAGCATCAAGGGCACGGATTTGAAGTGGGCAAGATTTCGGGTGTTTAAATTGGGTTGGGAGCGATAGAAGGGGGTAATAATGGGAGGTATGAGCTGTGGGTGTCCAGGATTGGGAGATATGTCGCCTGCAGTGAGAAGCAGAGAGAGGGAGAGCAGGTGGAAGAAGGACATTGGACGACTTGTTTTGTGTTTTATTAGGAGAGATCTGAGGTTGAGAAGCAGGTCGGAAGAGGCGGTCAGGTGGGGGGGTTAAAGGAAGGCTAGATTATTACTTGGTTAGAGGTTGCTGGGGTTTGTGGATAGCGAAGAAGAGTGAGCAGTAATGGAGCCCAAACTGTTAGAACGTATGTAAGCATGATGAGAGTAAGTGTGGGGGAAAGAGAAAGAAATGTATTACATTTATAGTGGTTAGTCGTACCTTCTGTTTACTTCTGGCTAGTGTTGAGCGATACGATACTGCAAATATCGGGTATCGGCCGATATTAGCTGTATCGGGCTTTCGATTCCGAGTACCGATATTTTCGTCATATCGGATACCGGAATCGGGATTGTCACTGTCACTGTCAGTGTCTGTCGGTCGGGTCTGTCACTGTCAGTGTCCGTCGGTCGGGTCTGTCAGGAGTCAGCGGCACTTACCTGGCAGAAGATCTCCGGCGGTCACGGCCTGGACTGCTTCATGGCCGCCATCATCTTTCCCCGACGGTCACATGCAGTTTCTCGCGATAACTGCAGTGACTGCTGGGTAATCCTGGCCGTAAAGCAGTCAGTCCGATGACGTCACCGCCGGGGAAGCAGGTAATCAGCTGTGCTGCGTCGCGATGACAGGCTCTGCCTCTCATTGCGATGTAGCAGAGCTGGATCGTCGTGGGACAGTCATTACTATGGACTGCGTCGGACAGGTGGTATACTGTTGGTTTGTTTTTTTTTCTTTTTTTATAGGAGATCGATGGCGTCGCAGGAATGAGAGTGTAATAAAAGAAATGAAAACTGTGTTGTCTCTTTATTTCATTAAAATACTTTTTTCTTGCTTTGTCTTTTTTTTATGCATTTAATAACTTTGGGATTAATAATGGATCGGTGTCTTATTGACACCTCTCCATTATTAACCGGGCTTATTGTCACCGTGCAATCAACGGTGACATTAACCCCTTATTACCCCACTTGCCACCGCTACAGGGCAGTGGGAAGAGCCGGGTAAAGTGCCACAATTGGCACATCTTTTGATGCGCCAAATGTGGGGCTGCTGTAGCCTGGTATTATCAGGCTGTTGAGGGCCAAAATCCATGGGCCTTGACAGTCTTTTAATACCAGGCCGCAGCAGTCTGCATTTTACTTGGCTGGTTAACAAAAATAGGGGGACCCCTACGCTGTTTTTTTTTCGAGGGGATCCCCTATTTTTGTTAACCAGCCAACTAAGCAGACTGCTGTGGCCTGGTATTATCAGGCTTGCAAGGTCTATGGATATTGGATCCTTACCAGCCTGAAAAACCAGGCCTCAGCGGTCTGCTTCATCTGGCTGGTTAACAAAAATAGGGGGGACCCCACGCCAATTTTCTTCGAGGGGATCCCCTATTTTTGTTAATCAGCCAAGATATGCAGACTGCTGTGGCCTGGTATTATCAGGCTGGCAAGGTCCATGGATCTTGGCTCCTTAACAGCCTGAAAATCCAGGCCTCAGCGGTCTGCTTCATCTGGCTGGTTAACAAAAATAGGGAGAACCCCACGCCAATTTTTTTCGAGGGGATCCCCTATTTTTGTTAATCAGCCAAGATATGCAGACTGCTGTGGCCTGGTATTATCAGGCTGGCAAGGTCCATGGATCTTGGCTCCTTAACAGCCTGAAAATCCAGGCCTCAGCGGTCTGCTTCATCTGGCTGGTTAACAAAAATAGGGGGGACCCCACGCTAATTTTTTTCGATGGGATCCCCTATTTTTGTTAATCAGCCAAGATATGCAGACTGCTGTGGCCTGGTATTATCATGCTGGCAAGGTCCATGGATCTTGGCTCCTTAACAGCCTGAAAATCCAGGCCTCAGCGGTCTGCTTCATCTGGCTGGTTAACAAAAATAGGGGGGACCCCACGCCAATTTTTTTCGAGGGGATCCCCTATTTTTGTTAATCAGCCAAGATATGCAGACTGCTGTGGCCTGGTATTATCAGGCTGGCAAGGTCCATGGATCTTGGCTCCTTAACAGCCTGAAAATCCAGGCCTCAGCGGTCTGCTTCATCTGGCTGGTTAACAAAAATAGGGGGGACCCGACGCCATTTTTTATTCGAAGGGAACCCCTATTTTTGTTAATCAGTTCCCTCTGACGTCACTGATTGTGTCCCTGGCTGACCTGAAGTGAAAGTGGAAAGCAATCAATTAAGCTTTCCACTTCCTCTCCTGTCAGCCAGGAGAGGAACTCATTCATTTGGGGGTTTACTGTGAGGCTGCAGCATTAGCTGCGGTCCTGCAGTAAACATTAACCCTTTCTGAAGGATTACACCATGGGACCTGACTGTGCATGGGATAGGTAAGAATAATTTTGCTTTTTTATTTTATTTTTATTACAGGAAATTGTTTTTGCAGTCAAATAAAAGATGGTCAAAAACATGTGTCTTTATTTCATTAAAATGATTTTTAATTAAAGTGTGTGTGTTTTATTTTTATTTCATGCAATAGGATTAATAATTGATAGTTGTCTAATTGACAGCTCTCAATTATTAACCTGGCTTAAGGTCACCTTTCAATTGCAATGTGGCTTTAACCCCATATTAACCCATTCGCCACCGCTACAGGGCAATGGGAATAGACGGGCAAAGTGCCAGAAAGGGCGAATCTAATTATAGATTTGTCTTTTCTGGGGTGTCTGGGGGCAGATGTTAGTAGCCAGGGGGGGCCAAAAATAATGGTCCATCTCTCGGCTATTATTATCTGCCCCCATTCGCTGGCTTTGTCTGTCTGGTTGCGAAAATAGGGCGGGAGCCCACGCATTTTTTTTAAACAATTTTACACCTCATATATATATATATATATATATATATATATTCATGTCATTGAATTTGTGACACATATATATATATATTTATATTTATAGTTCATACACTTCTACATAGTATAATAGCCGCTAATTCAATTGCAGGCTTTTGTGAAAATGCAGAACCCGACATGAAATGACACTTGGTGTACATAGGGTTAACCATGTCTTTTCATGTCCTTTGCTATTTGATTTGCACAAATAATTACATCAGTCTATGTGTGCAAAATTTCACACCTGTAGGGGTTAATTAAAGGTGTAAATTCGTAGCAAAAAAGTCCGTTTTTTTACAACGAATTTACACCTTTAATTAACCCCTACAGGTGTGAAATTTTGCACACATAGACTGATGTAATTGTTTGTGCAAATCAGATAGCAAAGGACATGAAAAGACATGGTTAACCCTATGTACACCAAGTGTCATTTCATGTTGGGTGCTTCTGTCTTTTCACAGAAGCCGGCTTTACCGGCAATTGAATCAGAGGATATTTTACTATGTAGAAGTGTTATAAACTATACATATATGTATATATATATGTCACAATGACATGTATATATATATATATATATATATATATATATTATATTCTATGTGTGTATATTTAGTGTTTACAAGGAAATAAAGGTTTTTTTAGTTGCGATATTTTGTTCCCCTAGACTTACATTGGACTTCCGGTATCGGAATCGGATATCGCCGATATTTATTGATATCGGCGATACCATTCCGATCCGATATTTTTAGATATCGAGCAGTATCGCTCAACACTACTTCTGGCTCATTTCTGGCATATTTATGCTGTATCCTTACAGAAACATCCTTATTGAGACAGACCACGGTCAAACAGACCTGCAAGTCTGAATTTAAAACAAGCTAGAAGCACATGAAATAAAATAGTACACCAAATACAGTTTCATATCTTAATAATTGCAATGGAGGCATGAAAACTGTAGCCATACAGAGGGTAACCCGCTTGTAATCCATGTTTTGAAAAATTGAAAAATAGATCAGATTTTTTTCAAACAGAACGTTTGTCCATGTGTCAATACATTTATGGGAAACACCTTTTTGACTTGCCATGGTTTTTGTGGTGTCGATAGGCTACTTGCTTTACAAACAGGCAGCACAAGGACACTAACTATGCTCATTTGAATGAAAATAAATTTTAACACAATCTCCTACTTCTGTAGGACAACCAGACCACCAATCACTGTATAGCACACAACCTCAAATGAATAGCATGAGGAAAAGGTGGTTGAATTTAGTATATAAAAATTAAATCTTTATTTATAATTAATTTAAAAATATTAAAATTCAAGCTACAGAACCAAGAAAATTAGTTCGCTGGCACTGGGATTGTATCTTAAGTTGGTAATAACTTGTGCACAATTTACAGTCACACACTAGTGAAAGCAGATGTACAGTAGACATCATATTCTGATTGTCAAGTATGGTAACAAAGTAATTTACAGAATGTGTTGTGTCTCTGTCACAGTATATAAATAAATTTTGCACTAACGTATTTAGTGCAAAAAAAGAGAAACCTCCATAATGCAGGATGTATATACACTAAGACAGAGGCACAGAAACACTTTCATTCAAAATAATATATTCATTAGTGATGAGGCATTTGAAAGGAGATTATAAGAAAAAAAAGCATTTGATGTCAATAGAAAGGAAGATAAAAGTAATCTCAAAGCTCAGAGAAGATTCTCACAAAGTGACCAGTGCAGGGGTTTTCATGTGCCGCGTTCTCCTACCCCAACAGCGCCATTTCGCATATGTGCTTCTTTCATAGGAGGCATAAGTTACATGGTCAGGATGTGCGTTTTAAATATGTCGCCTTACATGCTCATTGGTTAATGTGCCATTTATGCGGCTTATGCGGCTCATGCTCCGTCTGTACAGCCTATCCTTGTTCAGAAAAAGACTTCCGGCTCCTTTGCTGGAACACATTTGTTTAACGCATGTCGTCGCATTGTGTGCAGAGCCAGAAGTCTGGATGGTCGCAGAGCGAGCATGCACACATCTCAAAAATAACACTATATGAGGGGGCAGGCACCAAATTTCAAGCAGGACCGAGCTTCCTAGTCACTATATTTAGTAGCGATGTTTGAGGGAGGTGTGTCTTAATTGTGAGAATGAGCTGTTTAGGCTACTGAATGTCCTGCTGTTAAAAAAGTAAATATAATACTCTCATTTTGCTCGCACTTGATTGACAAGCATGATATATATGGAGCAGTCAACATATCATAATGGTTAAGTTTATAATACTCCAAATATATAAGGACAAATGACTATGATTGCAACCTAAGATTAATTCAAAAATACCACCACCACAACAACCAGTCATAGAATCAAATATAATTGGTATAAAATAGAATGCTTTATTGAATAACAATAGCAAAGACTAAAATGTGTATGTACAAAGAGATAAAGCAGGAATCAGGTATAGGTGGAAATACAAATATCACATGAAGGTAAACTCATCAAGACTTGCTGGGATATCCAGCGGTGACCCTGCCTAAAGTTCAATATCAGTGAGCATATACAAAAGTATATTGTGGTATATATAACCTCTTCAATCTATATGATATTGGAGACGGCCTTTGCGCCCTCCTATGCCTGTCTTTTCCTGGGGTTGTGGGAGAGGGACCTCCTCCTGTCGGATGAACAGGGATTAATGGACCGGGTTCCCTTATGGACCCGTTACATTGATGATATCTTTTTCATCTGGCAGGGCACATCCGTCGACCTTCAGCAATTCATGAGTTTCCTGAATAGCAGCGATCATAATATCCATTTGACTTTTACTTGGGATTCTAATGCCATCGATTTCTTGGATGTAACTATTCGGAGAGACTCCAGCGGGAATATTCAAACAGATATATTCAGAAAAGCAACGGCAACGAATGCATTGCTCCATGCCTCCTCCTGCCATCCTCCACATATAATGAAAAATATACCAGTAGGCCAGTTCCTTAGATTACACCGTATATGTTCCACCAATGTGGATTTTGAAAAACATGCTGGTGAACTTAGAGAACGTTTTTTGTCACAGGGATATAGTAAGCGAAGCATTAAGAGGGCATATCTTCGAGCAAGGAATTCCTCACGTGATGATCTCATCTATGGTAATACATCTGAGAAGAAGTCGGATAATAATATGAGATTTATTACCTCTTATAATCTACAATCAGGGAGGGTGAGATCGGCACTTGAGGATGCATGGCCCATTTTGCTGGTGGACCCTATTTTATATAAGCTTCTCCCAAAAAAACCTCCTATTACATTCAGGAAAGCGAAAAATCTTCGCAACCATCTTGTACACAGCCATTATAATAATAGACCTGTAGCCACCTTTCTTGATTCTATCCCAATTTGTGGAGGCTGTGTTCCATGTGGGAGGTGTGTGGCATGCCCTAACGTGGAACGCTGTAACACTTTTACAGTTTCCGATGCTAATAGGACATTCGCTATTAAACAGCGAATTACCTGTACAACTAGATATGTCATATACCATGCGACATGCCCATGCGGACTTAACTATGTAGGAATGACTACAAGACAATTAAAAGTACGCATAAGGGAACATGTATTAGGGATAATATCTGCAGCCACCCACATGGATATGTCTACCCTTACTACAATCCCCCATCACTTTAAAATGTTTCATAATTGTGATGGCAATCTGTTAAGGATTAAAGGAATTGATATGCTAAATGTAAATATTAGGGGTGGAAATCTCTCCAAAAGGCTGGGACAAATGGAAACACGTTGGATTTGGATATTAAAAACAGTCCAACCTCTTGGGTTAAATGAAAATAATTCATTTGTGCCCTTCCTGGGATAATCTGTTCTCTGCTGTGTGAAATATCACATTTCGGTGCCCATCATTGTTTTTATGTGGTTTTAATTTATTTTTTGTTTTCTAGTTTTGAATTCTGAATATCGATTGGCTCCTTAGTGGATACTATGTCTTCTACAGATGACTTCTGATGAACATTATGCAATATGCGTGTTTAATATGCCGATGTATTTCATACATGTGTGATTAATATTGTTTTGTATTATTTTCATTTTTCATTTTTTTGTTATCTTTTCACTTTTGTTCTGTTTATTTTATTTAATTAATTTTTTAATTTCTTTATTATTTATTTATTTTTTTTCATTTTTTTCTTTATTTTCTTTAATTTTCTCCTCATGTATGATTTGTGTCTTGTTGTTTAGTTTTATTTTTTATTTTATATTTATTATTTCTTTCTATATATTTCTCTATAACAATATATACTGTATGTTGCGACCATATAAATAGTTTAAATATATATGTGAATCCATATAAGATGGATATATATATTTTTTTTCTGATCCATCGTTATGTTACCTTGAGGAGATATATTTATATTGTACAGAGTTATCTTTGTTCACATGTATGTTGTTATGTACAGGCATTTCACTTATTTGTATGTTGTTCATATACTATGTTGATATATGTATTTCTAAAAGAAGCCATTTGCGATTGTTTGTATATATACATATATTTTCTGTTTGTTGTGGACGTTTTATCTTTGATACCTTCTATAGATGGCCTCGGTGCCTGCGCATGCGCCGTTCTGATGCTGGCGTGATGTCATGTCCATTGTGCATCACCTGACCGGATCACATGGGGCCCCATGTGGTTTCTGGCTGCTGCTGCCATGGTGATGATTCATCGCTATGTTCCTGGGCTCGGCGGTATGCACATGCGCCGACTCCTCTTCTTGTTCCGATTCTGCGCATATAAAAGACGCTCACATGATTAATGGTAACCACGCCCCCTGAGGAAGGAGAGCAATCTCCGAAACGTGCGTCGGGGTTTTGCTGGTGATTACCGGAGGTGTTTCCCTGCTGATATTGCGGTATGTTATCTAATATACATGGCTATTATGCATATATGTTGTGTTTGATCTTATGCATCCGCGGTGTGTTCCATGATTTCTCTTATATCAGATAGATTGAAGAGGTTATATATACCACAATATACTTTTGGATATGCTCACTGATATTGAACTTTAGGCAGGGTCACTGCTGGATATCCCAGCAAGTCTTGATGAGTTTAACTTCATGTGATATTTGTATTTCCACCTATACCTGATTCCTGCTTTATCTCTTTGTACAGACACATTTTGGTCTTTGTTATTGTTATTCAATAAAGCATTCTATTTTATACCAATTATATTTGATTCTATGACTGGTTGTTGTGGTGGTGGTATTTTTGACTCTCATTTTGCTGCATAGATCAAAAGTAAAAGTACCGTAATTCTAGTTGAACAATCCTGTTTGTATTTTTCATTTGAGTAACTTATTAAATAGTGTTTGCTAAAAGCAGATTAAACAACATTCATTTCTTAAAAATATCAGATAAGCATTTGTCTTGATAACTTTGACTTAAAAAGATCCTTATCATTTACATTTTATGCATTTTCTCAAAGCTAAAGTGGCACAAGTAATATTTCTTTAATTAAGTCATCATTAAAATTGCACTTTGATATGATTAAACATGTCTTTCCAGAATTTCATTTTTATATAGAAAGACTATTATTTAAAAGAAGTTTAATTTTATGCCTAACAAATTCATTAATGGGGCCACTTTTAGGCTAGTTTCACACATCATATTTCTTTGATGTATGGACTGGGGAAGCTCCCTGACCCAAACACAGCAATAGAGATGAGCGACTTTGCCTTTTTTAGGGTCGAGTCGGGTTTCGTGAAACCCGACTTTCTCAAAAGTCGAGTCGAACGAAGTCGGCCGACTAACGGAAAAGGTCGGGTCGGAGTCGAAAATCCGACCTCAACGCAATTCAATGGGGATAAAAAGTCGGCAGGGAGTGGAGGACAGTAAACACACCTACAGTGCCCATTTCAATGCCAAATACATCAATTCTTATTACTTAAGCTTGTCAACCTTAATTTACTTTTTAATAATAGTAACGCATTGAAACTTGGAGTTATTTGGCTAAAGTTGTGGGGGGTGCAGGGCCAGCTCCAGGTTTTCGTGGGCACCGGGCCAAAGTGTCTCAGTGGGCCCCTTTAAAACATACTACAATTCATGATGCTTCGATACGGCAGAGAAATATAGGTATGGTACAATGCCAAATACTTCACTTCTTACATTACATGAGTGATATCTATTTTAAATTCTACAATAGCTCAAAAAACGGACAGTATATTCTCCATACAGTATTATGGGCACCACATAGTGCACCATACAGAATAATGAGCCCCATATATTGCTCTATACAGAATAATGAGCCTCATATATTGCTCTATACAGAATAATGGGCTCCATATAATGCTCCATACAGAATAGGCCCCATATGTGCTCCATATGATGCTCCATATATAAAGGGCCATATATGATGCCCCATAAATAATGAACCCCATATGATGCTCTAGTATATGATTGGCCCTATATATGATGCTCCAGTGTGTGATGAGCCCCATATAATGCTCCAAATATAATGGTCCCCATATCTAATGGTCTCCATGTGATGTTCCATATATAATGTGCCCCATATGATGTGCAATATATAATGGGCCCATATGATGCTCCAGTATATGATGTGCCCCATGGATGATGCTCCAGTGTATAATGGGCCCTATCTATGATGCTCAAGTGTGTGATGGGCCCCATATATAATTTTCCAGTGTATAATGCTCCCCATATATTGCTCCAACCATAAAAAAAAATGAAATACCTCTCCTCGCTGGGAACTGCTCTACTCTGGACTCTTCAGTGTCACCATCTTCCAGCTCTCTGCACTGTGACTGTTCAGGCAGAGGGCGCACAGACGTGACGTCATCGCGCTCTCTGACCTGAATGTCACTGTCAGGAAACGCGGAAGACGTCACAGAGGTGGAGCAGGGAGAGGTAAGTAATGCAAGTGCTGGGGCCCTCATAGCACCACCTGCTCAGGGCCCCGGCACTTGCCCGGGTGCGCCATGTGCTGATGCTGGCCCTGGGGGGGGACAGTCCAGTTAGGGAGGTGGAAAAAGTGGCATGTTGAGGTGTAGGCTGGACCTTCAGCAGCTGCAAATGGAAGAATTGGAGAAGTCGGAGGAAGAGGAGGACAAATCGAGCCATTTTGCTTGCAACCTATGTGTCATTAGGGGAAGGTGGCACAAATTCCTTTGAAACCCAGGTATGTTTCATTTTAATGAAGGTGAGATCACCTACATTTTGGATCGACAGCCGGGTCCTTCTTTCTGTCAGGATTGATCCAGCAGCACTGAAGACTAGAGTTGAGCGATACTTTCCGATATCCTAAAGTATCGGAATCGGAATGGTATCGCCGATATCACTAAAAAATCGGCGATACCCGATACCGATACCGGAAGTCCCATGTAAGTCTATGGGAACAAAATATCGCAACTAAAAAAACCCATTCTTTCCTTGTAAACACTAAATATACACACATAGAATACATATATATATATATATATACATGTCATTGTGACATATATATATACATATATGTATAGTTTATACACTTCTACATAGTAAAATATCCTTTGATTCAATTGCCGGGTAAAGCCGGCTTCAGTGAAAAGACAGAAGCACCCGACATGAAATGACACTTGGTGTACATAGGGTTAACCATGTCTTTTCATGTCGTTTGCTATCTGATTTGCACAAACAATTAAATCAGACTATGTGTGCAAAATTTCACACCTGTAGGGGTTAATTAAAGGTGTAAATTCGTTGTAAAAAAAACGGACTTTTTTGCTACGAATTTACACCTTTAATTAACCCCTACAGGTGTGAAATTTTGCACACATAGTCTGATTTAATTGTTTGTGCAAATTAGATAGCAAAGGACATGAAAAGACATGGTTAACCCTATGTACACCAAGTGTCATTTCATGTCGGGTTCTGCATTTTCACAAAAGCCGGCAATTGAATTAGCGGCTATTATACTATGTAGAAGTGTATGAACTACAAATATAAATATATATATATGTGTCACAAATTCAATGACATGTATATATATATATAGGTGTAAAATTGCTGAAAAAAAATGCGTGGGCTCCCGCCCTATTTTCGCAACCAGACAGACAAAGCCAGTGAGTGGGGGCAGATAATAATAGCCCAGAGAGGGACCATTATTTTTGGCCCCCCCCCCGGCTACTTAACATCTGCCCCCAGACACCCCAGAAAGGGCAAATCTCTAATTAGATTTGCCCTTTCTGGCACTTTGCCCGTCTATTCCCATTGCCCTGTAGCGGTGGCGAATGGGTTAATAAGGGGTTAAAATGACCTTGCAATTGAAAGGTCACTTTAAGCCAGGTTAATAATTGAGAGCTGTCAATTAGACAACTATCAATTATTAATCCTATTGTATGAAAGAAAAATCAAACACACACACTTTAATAAAAAAGAAGTTTAATGAAATAATCACACAGTTTTTGACCATATTTTATTTACCTGCTAAAACCATTTCCTGTAATAAAAATAAAATAAAAAAGCAAAATTATTCTTACCTATCCCATGCACAGTCAGGTCCCACGGTGTAATCCTTCAGAAAGGGTTAATGTTTACTGCAGGGACCGCAGCTAATGCTGCAGCCTCACAGTAAACCCCAAATGAATGAGTTCCTCTCCTGCCTGACAGGAGAGTAAAGGCTGGGTGTCACATAATGATACACCAGCGATCCCGACAACGATATGCACTTGTCAGGATCGCTGGTGTATCGCTACATGATCGCTGCTGAGCTGCCAAACAGGCAGCTCAGGCAGCGATCTGGGACAGCGACACTGCGGGTAACATCGCTTAAGGGCCCGTCTCACATAGCGATATCGCTACCGAGATCGCTGCTGAGTCACTAGTTTTGTGACGCAGCAGCGAGCTCACCAGCAATATCGCTGTGTGTGACATTCAGCGACGATCAGCCCCCCTGCCGGGTATCGCTGATCGTCGCAGAAATGTCAGGACCTTTTTTTGATCGCTGGTTTCCCTCTGACAGGCACGCATCGCTGCGTGTGACAGGCGGGAGACCAGCGATCCCCTCGAAAAAAATTGGCGTGGGGTCCCCCCTATTTTTGTTAACCAGCCAGATGAAGCAGACCGCTGAGGCCTGGATTTTCAGGCTGTTAAGGAGCCAAGATCCATGGACCTTGCCAGCCTGATACTACCAGGCCACAGCAGTCTGCATATCTTGGCTGATTAACAAAAATAGGGGATCCCCTCGAAAAAAATTGGCGTGGGGTCCCCCCTATTTTTGTTAACCAGCCAGATGAAGCAGACCGCTGAGGCCTGGTTTTTCAGGCTGGTAAGGATCCAATATCCATGGACCTTGCAAG
This sequence comes from Oophaga sylvatica, assembly GCA_033576555.1. NCBI lineage: Eukaryota > Metazoa > Chordata > Amphibia > Anura > Dendrobatidae > Oophaga > Oophaga sylvatica. The sequence goes on along the minus strand of JARQOD010000395.1, from coordinate 131,854 downwards.
CCTGATAATACCAGGCCACAGCAGTCTGCTTAGCTTGGCTGGTTAACAAAAATAGGGGATCCCCTCGAAAAAAAAACGTCGTGGGGATCCCCCCTATTTTTGTTAACCAGCCAAGTAAAATGCAGACTGCTGCGGCCTGGTATTAAAAGACTGTCAAGGCCCATGGATTTTGGCCCTCAACAGCCTGATAATACCAGGCTACAGCAGCCCCACATTTGGCGCATCAAAAGATGTGCCAATTGTGGCACTTTACCCGGCTCTTCCCACTGCCCTGTAGCGGTGGCAAGTGGGGTAATAAGGGGTTAATGTCACCGTTGATTGCACGGTGACAATAAGCCCGGTTAATAATGGATAGGCGTCAATAAGACACCGATCCATTATTAATCCCAAAGTTATTAAATGCATAAAAAAAGACAAAGCAAGAAAAAAGTATTTTAATGAAATAAAAGAGACAACACAGTTTTCATTAATTTTATTACTCTCTCATTCCTGCGACGCCATCGATCTCCTGTAAAAAAAGAAAAAAAACAAACCAACAGTATACCACCTGTCCAACGCAGTCCATAGTAACGATTGTCCCACGACGATCCAGCTCTGCTACATCGGAATGACAGGCAGAGCCTGACATCCCGGCGCAGCACAGCTGATTACCTGCTTCCCCGGCGGTGACGTCATCGGACTGACTGCTTTACGGCCGGGATTACCCAGCAGTCACTGCAGTTATCGCGAGAAACTGCATGTGACCGCCGGGGAAAGAAGATTGCGGCCATGAAGCAGTCCAGGACGTGACCGCCGGAGATCTTCTGCCAGGTAAGTGCCGCTGACTCCTGACAGACCCGACCAACGGACACTGACAGTGACAGTGACAATCCCGATTCCGGTATCCGATAAGACGAAAATATCGGAACTCGGAATCGGAATTCCGATACAGCTAATATCGGCCGATACCCGATATTTGCAGTATCGGAATGCTCAACACTACTGAAGACTCTTTCTGATAGCACACTACCAGCAGGGAAAGTGAGCTCCTGTAAGGCATATTGTGCCAATTCTGGCCAGGTGTCCAGTTTACAAGCCCAGTAGTCAAAGGGGAATGAACTGTGAGGGAGAACATCGATAGGGGAGGACAGGTAATTTTGAACCATAGTTGACAACTGTTGTCTCCTGTCTGTTGCAATCGATTCAGTATAACCAGTCGTGTGAGCGTTACTTGAGAAATCAGTCCACAACATGGTCATGAAACCCCTGTCTCCAACGCCACTTCGGCTGTGTGCACCACGAACACCTCTTCCATTTGGCCCAGTACAGCTCGTGGTAGAACCTGCACTGCTGCTGCGTGCTGGGAATGCCTCTAACAAACGGTTTACCAGAGTTGCCTGTTTGTTCGCCAATATTAGCTCTAGGTTCTCCTGTGGCATGATGTACTGTTATTTGCCTTTATAGAGTGGATTGAGGATGCTGGTCAACCAGTAGTCGTCATCCTTCATAATTTTGGCAATGCGGGGGTCCCTTTTTAGGATCCACAAGACATAATCACACATGTGGGCCAATGTTCCAGGTGTCAATGATGCACTGCCAGTGGTGGGTGGAGGAGCACTTTCTGCCAAATCCACATCCCCCATTCATACACAAACCCTGTACCTGACCTTGGCAAGCCAACATTTTCTCTTGCCCCTGAGAAGCAAAATCCTCCCCAAAATAATCATCCCCCTCATCCTCATCCTCCTCTTCCTCTTCTTCCTCCACCTCGTGCAAGTCATTTCCCTGAGCAGACAATGCCTGACTGTCATGAAGGCTTCCCTCCTTCTCCTCCTCCGCTGCATACGTCTGATCCTTAATGTGCGTCAAAGTTTGCATGAGCAGACGCAAAAGTGGGATGCTCATGCTTATGATGGCATTGTCTGCGCTTACCAGCCGTGTGTATGCCTCAAAACACTGAAAGACTTTACAGAGGTCTTTCAGCTTTGACCATTGCACACCCAACAACTCCATCTCCGCCCTCAAACTGCCTGCCCGTGGATCTTCACACAAATGCATTACAGCCTGCCTCTGTTCGCACAGCCTCTCAACCATGTGCATGGTGGACTTCCACCTTGTTGCAACGTCTATGATTAGGTGGTGCATGGGGAGGTGGAGGGATTGCTGCAGCCTCTGCATACGAGATGGAGTCTACGGGCGAGCGATGGATGTGCGAACAGTCTTCGCACCTTATGGAGCAGGGTTGGAAACTCCAGATAATTATTTATGATGCACTGCACCACCAGGTTCAAGATGTGAGCCAGACAAGGTATGTGTCTGAGTTTTGCCAGGGCTATGGCTGCCACAAAATTGCGGCTGTTATCACTGACTACCTTGCCTGGCTCAAGATGTAGACTGCCCAGCCATGACTCAGTTTCTCGCTGCAAGTAGTCGGCCAGTACCTCCGCAATGTGTCTGTTGTCGCCAAAAGATATCATCTTTAAAACAGCCCGCTGATGCTTGCCACTAGCTTTTTGATAGTGGGACACCTCGTGTGCAACACTGGCAGCTGCGGATGGAGTGCTCGTGCGACTGCGCTCTGTCGACGAGATTTTGCTTCTGGAGGAGGAGGGTCGAATACCTACAGCCAGCTGTTGCCTATACCGTGGGCTAGGCAGCACTGTCCCACCACCGCTGTCCCCTGTGGACCCTGCATCCACCACATTAACCCAGTGCGCACTGATGGACACGTAACGGCCCTGGCCATGCCTACTGGCCCATGCATCTGTTGTGAGGTGCATCTTTCCACTCACTGATTGTTTGAGTGCATGGAAAATGTGGTCTTTCACAGGCAGGTGGAGGGCAGGGATGGCTTTTCTAGAAAAGAAGTGCCGACTGGGTAGGTCATACTGTGGGACAGCGTAGGCCATGAGCTCTCGGAATGCTGCACTTTCATCCAAACGGAAGGGCACCATCTCCAATGAGATCAGATTGGCAATGTAGGTGTTCAAAGCCAGTGACGTTTTGTAGTCCGTCCATGCTTGCAAGTGCATGGTGTTTAAATGTCTAAGCATGCAACAGGTATTCAATTTTCAGAGATTTTTCCCTCGGCTAAAGGTCCTTCCGCACTTCTTACAGATAACTTTTGCCTCATCAATAGGATTTTGGTCAAAAAAGTGCCACACTGCACTCTTCTTACTATGGGATAAATTATCAGGGCTTCCACACTGTGCTAATTTAACCGTATGGCCTAGCTGTCCTGGAAGTCTTTGATTTTTTAACACGTTTTTGGACTGCTACGTGCCTGCCAGATAACCGCAGTTGCGATGTCGATGCCTGCCGCTGAACCTTCTCCTCTTCTGATCTATCGCCAACTGCACCCTCTTCCCCAATGGATGCCAATCCGGGACAACAGCTTGGTCATCCATCACCTCCTCTTCAATTTCATCTGCACCTTCCTCTGTGTCACCGTGTAAGGTGTTAGAGTATGTGGGAAGGGGCACCTGAGTTTCATCAGGGTCAGATTCTGGCTCAGTAGACTGTGAGGGCAATTTAGTGCTCTGGGTGAATGTACCAGCAGAATCAGATAGCAGTGGTTGTGCATCAGTGCACTCCATGTACTATTCATCTTGGACAGGGGAATTCAGGATTTGACTTGATAACCTAGGCATGGTATGTGAAAAGGGCTCCATGGAGAAATCTGAAGTGTGACCTGCCGCATCCTTCACTTTTGGTGGGGTGAAGGACACAAGGAAAGGTGTTGTTCCTGACCAGGAGCCTGCACTGACGACTCAGTGCTTGCATTTTTTGAAACTTCAGAAGAGGAGGCGATCGAGCTGGAGGCTGTTTCGGCAATGTAAGCAAAAACCTGTTCCTGATGCTCCGGCTTTAAAAGCAGTTTACCTACTCCCAGAAAAGGGAGCCTTTCAGGCCTTCTGGAGCCAGACGATGATGCAGGCTCAACAACTCCTGCCTTAGGTGCTATTGGGCTTTTGGCACTGCCATCAGATGCACCACCACCACCATCATTCCCAGCTGCCCCCCCCGCCCACGTCCGCGGCCTCTTTCACCATACTTCCTCTTGTTTGGAAAAATGTACCAAAAATACCAGCAGATATATGGTACTGTATGAGGAGCGTACAACTGTATATGGCATAGGGGAAAATTTAAATCTCCTTATATCTTTCCGGAGTCACACACAGACACTCACTCAGTATGGCTTTCACCTTAATACAAAGAGCAGATATACAGTATTATATTTCCGGAGTCACACACAGAGAGTCAGCATGTATTTGTCCGTGATACCAGCCGGTACACGGTAGTGTGTGAGGAGCGTACAGCTCTGTACAGTGTTGGAAAAAATGAACGCTCTGTAACTGTGCAGAAAAAAAGAATCAAAGTATTAGTGCTGTGTAAAAAGCAGTCTTCACAGCAGTGTACACACAGCAATACAGCTATCAGGCAGCCTAATAACCAGCGCTGCTGCACACAAGAAAATCCTCCCATGTCACTGCACACTAACTGTACAGCACAATTGCTGTCAGCATAAGCACAGAAGAACTTCTCTTTCCAGCCCTAACTCTCTCCCTACTAATAAACAGCATCAGCAACCTCTCCCTACTGTTAATATCGGCAGAAGTAAAATGGAGGTCGGTGGTGAGGGCTTTTATAGACACTATGACGCCCCCCAAAGCAAGCCAATCACTGCAATGCCCTTCTCTAAGATGGTGGTGGACGCTGCCTATGTAATCTCGTTGCCCACAGTGTACGTCCTTGCTCATTGGCTGAAAAAAGGCACCTGCAAGCATTATGGGAAAACTGACTTGGGCGCTTGGGTCGACGACCGCATGGCCGACTGCAGGCTATGGTCGGGTTTCGGCCAACAAAATCCGACTTTGGCGAAAGTCGGCAACTTTTGAATCTGACCGACCTGTTTCGCTCAACTCTACTCAGCAACCTTCTAGGCATATATGAGGCTGTGAAATTTGGTTAAGGAGCCCCATCCCCATTTCCTGTATTGTGATCTGAATGCAGACCACAAAGCATGGATGTGTGATATCAGCCTTGTTTTAACTTTTTTTGTAACACTGAGATCTTCTAGGTGTGTACTTAGCCAGTTTTGAGCGCTGAAATACAAAAGCATATTCAAATAACATAAAGATAACTGTGTATACCTTTTTATGTATATTAAAAACTGTTGCAGAAATATAACCTAGATGCCAATCAATGAGTGTGTTATATTTACATAATTAAATCATGTCTTAGTCTATTGCTGTAGACTGATTTTCAAGAACAAAAAAAAGAATCTAACACAAAATGTAAAATGTGAACAATCACAGGCACCTCTTTCACGAAATCATTAAAGCAGGATGGATGAGTTGTGTTTTATTGATAACAATCTGGACTGTGGTCTAAGGGGTAAGGTTTCTCCTTGTGGAGAGTGACCAGATCTGGCTTGTCAAGGTAAGGATGCTTATTCGCCGTGCAATGCTCCTCTGGGAAATTTAATAAGCAAATTGCCTCTTCAGACAAAAAAAGACTTGAACTCTATAGCGCCACCTGTTGGAAGTAGTGATACTACACTACTTCCAACAGGTGGCGCTATAGAGTTCAAGTCCTCTTTTTCTCTGAAGAGGCAATTTGCATATTGATAACAATGACATTCCAAGGAAAACACACATTTTTCTATAGTAAGCCAAGATCTTCCACCACTTTGGCAAAAAAGGGGAGGTCCAAATGCAAAATCATTTTGCTGATAATTAATCTGTTTAATGCCATAGTCTTAACTAATTTCTCTTATATTTGCTTTAAAAATTCCATATTGTTCCCTAACTACACTGTCTAACAGTGTAGTTAGGGAGCAGTCATTAGAGCAGGGGGCATAGGCTGCTGTCACTGTATCAGTCACTGTCCCAGAACCTGCCCCTCCTTGAAATGAAGCATCAGCAGTGACGCTTATGTTAGTAGTGGTGCTGTCCCTGCTGTGACCCCGTGTGCTATCTCCATTGTGCAATGTGTGCAGCATGCCATCTCCCCTATGTGTCTTCTGTTGACTGTGTAGATAAATTGTAATAAGCTGGGAACATTGCAGTTTCACTATACCCTGAGGTGCAGGAGACTAGAGCCACCCCCACAAGTGATGTCAATGGTTTCTGCTGGTTACAGTGAAACCGCTTTGTTCCCACCTTACTACTACTCATCAAAGCCAGACAACAGTGCACACAGGGGAGATGCTGCATTCATTGAACTGCACACGGGGCACAGCAGGGACAACACTGCCCCTGAAACGAGCATAACTGATGACCCTTCGTTTCAGGGAGTGGCAGGGGCTGTGACAGTGACCGTAGACTTGGCCACCAGCTCCCATGATGCTTCCTTTGAGTATTGCAGCATGCACTAAGATACCTAAATGAATAATCACACAGGAAATAGAGAAAAAATACAATAGCTATTAGCATAGTTAGGGAACGGAAGGGAATTTTACAGCATATTAGAACATATCTTAGATTATAGCATCAAATAGATAGGAATTTAGTAGCAAAATAACTTTGCTTTTAGATCACCCTTTTAATAATCTTTAAACATGGATAAGCGACATAACTTCTGTCAGGGAGTGTATAAAACACTGCTTATTGTCTAAAAGAAACTCTAGTAGTATGGATTCATGTTGATGTTATTCTATAACATCAATAAACAAAATTAATTTCTATATTGTGCTTCCATTTTCAAACTGCCAAAATAAAATAAATTAATTAGAGATGAATCATCAGATTTTGATTTTGCTATGGCTTAATACAATCATTATTTTACAATCAATGGAAGTTAAGGTTAGATTAGTTACTTTAAAACATAATGGACTTTGATGAATCATGCGGCATATTCAGTGACAATGGATAGAATACAATAAAGGGAAATATCCACGTTACAAACAGTTACACCTCGCTGGATTTTGACTTCTTTCATGGTGTTTACATAATGTCTTATCTATAAAATTTTAACTTTTTTGGAATCTACTAGAGATGAGCAAATTAATTTGACTGTAACTCAACATAAAAGAAGCTGCAAATAAATAATTAACACTAGCGCCCTCAGTGAACTAAGGAACACAATATAGGATATGAAGCTGCAGGCAAGATTTTGGATTCTGTGTGTGCAATCCAATAAATGTAATCTGACAAATAAAATTAGAAATAGTTTGCCGCACTACTCCTTTAAGTAGAGACTACAATTGTCTAACAAAAGATAAATACCAAAAAAGAAGAATAAAGAGCAAATCACCATTTGCCACTTGTAATACCAATTAGAAGTGCCAATTACAATCAGAGCCAGTACAAAATAATACACCATGTGTTGAGCCCACACTGTGAAATCTTTGCTGGCTCTAGCAGAGACATTGCCCATTAATGCCCAATTCCAGAAATAGTACAATGGTACAATGGATAGTGTCAATCCTTTGCCACAATTGCAAATTTTCTGCATATAAATAATGCCCTAACATGGGGAGAAAGGCTGTTAGCAAATGTAAGTGCATGCAGTTCAAAACCGCTGATGGTTAGACTCAGTGCTGCCTCAGCTGTTAGTGATCTACCTGCGGCAGCTACATTGCAGTCCAGGGTTGGATGGCATCGGGCACTCCTGCAGAGTGCGAAGTGAGTGTCCTGGAAGTACTCCTTCAGTGGTGAGGATCAAGAAATAACCGTGTAGAGCCAGGGGAGCCCCGACTTGTGGCGTCCTTGGCTGCGCAGTAGAAGGAAAAAATGGTCAACACTGCTAGTCGGCGTGTGACATTACTGAGCTACGGAATGTAGCAAGGGTCAAAAAAGCTTCCTTTAGCCCTTTCTGCTTTCCGTAGCTCAGTGACGTCACATGCCGGCTAGCAGTGTCGGCTATTTTTGCACTTACATTTGCTAACAGCCTTTCTCCACGTGTTAGGGCATTATTTATATGCAGAAAATTTGCATTTGTGGCAAAGGATTGACACTATTCATTGTACCATTGTTCTATTTGTGGAATGGGCAATTGTCACTGCTAGAGCCAGCGAAAATTTCACAGTGTGGGCTGAACACGGTGTATTATTTTGTACTGGCTCTGATTATAATTGACACTTCTAATTGGTATTATAAGTGGCAAATGGTGATTTGCTATTTAATAATCTTTTTGGCATTTATCTTTGTTAGACAATTGCATTCTTTATTAAAAGGAGTAGCACGGAAAACTATTTCTAATTTTATTTGTAACTTATTTTAAGTTGAATTTTACAAAAATTAGTGTTCTCCCGAATGCAGATTTGTTTTAAAATTTAATTTGCATGAATTCAGTAAATAGCAGTCAGATGCAGTCGCCTTTTACTGAAACCTGGAGTGCCAGGCAAATACTAAAAAAAAACAAAAAAAAAATACTCACCCCAAAACTCACATGTACTGCTTTCCTTGAAGACCACCATAAAGTCCTTGATACATCTTTTTTTCTTCTTTCATGCATTCTTTCTCACATTCTTTTTGGCCGTTTTTATTCTAAACTTTCTCTTTGGTCCAGTGGGCTTCTGACTTACGTCACTACCTACTATACTTCGTGACATCGTAACTTTATGACATGTGGCTTAATGAAGACTTGGCGTTCATATGTAGTTATGTCTGAGGCTATATGAACCTGAAAACCCACCTGAAGGCTGATGAGAATGCACATTGCAGATTAAGAGAAAAAGAAGAGGTGTGGAGGACCAGATGGTGGGCTTCAGGGACAATAGGACAGATGAGTGGTAAATTGAATATATATTTTTCTACATTTATTATGTCTGGAAAGACACAATAGAACAGTAAAGAACAAACAAGGCATGGAAAATAACTTACAATATTAAAATATGCCCCATATAATGCTCCATAAAGATTGACGATGGCCCCATAAGATGCTCCATATTAAAATATGCCCCATTTAATGCTTCATAAAGGTTAATGATGCCCCATAAGATGCTCCATATTAGAATATGCCCCATATAATGCTGTTGCTGCAATTAAAAAAAAAATGACATACTCACCTCTCGTCACTGGGGCCAGGTGCCAGTGTCCTGAGCAGGCAGGGACACCGGCGCGCTATGGGGGCCAGGTGTCTGTGTCACCGCTTTCTCAGGCCCCCAGCTCTTGCGATCTTCACCTGTCCTCGTTCCACCGCTGTGCGCTGCTGTGTCTTTCGGCTCTCTGTAGTGACTGTACCGGCAGAGGGCGCGCACTAAGCACATCATCGCGCCATCTTATCTGAACATCACAGCAGAATGTTGGAATACACAGCGTCACATGGCGGTGGAATGGGAACAGGTAAATATCACAAGTGCCGGGGGCTAGAGCCAGTGGCGACACTGGCATCTGGCCCTCATAGGACGCCGGTGTCCCCGTCTGCGCAGGACACTGGCACCTGGCCCCAGTGGCAACAGGTGAGTATGTCATTTTTTTTTATGGCAGGGACCGTGAATCATGTATAAGACGTGGGGGGTCTTTTTCAGTCAAAAAAGGGGCTGAAAAACTCGGCTTATACACTAGTATATACGTTATGTAAGTTAGATAAACATCTAAATTATATGACATATATGCCTCAACGGTGAAATTGCAACACCAAGAAAAAAGTTGCAAGTATCAAAATCATAGAATTAATAGCTTGTTAAAATATGCAACTCATAAAAAAATAACATTTTCAACGCACATAAGTCTTTTCAGTTTTGAGTAAAAGCATCACTTATGTACTTAAACAAATTATAGAATGGCTTTGCCAGAAGATCAAAGTTTTGCCATGGCCGAACAGGAGCCCACACATGAATCCAACTAAAATTCTGTGCATTGACCGAAATCAGCCTGTATACAGGATCTGCTCTATCAATCTAACAGATTTGGAATGCTACTGCATGGAAAAGGTTGCAAATATTGTCAATTCTAGATATGCCATGCCATGCTAATAGATTCCTACCCCAAAAAACTTAATGCTCTCAAAAATTCAAAGGGAAGATCAACAAAGTATCAGCTTAATGGTGTGCATAGCTATGCAACTACATAATTTTAGTTCCTTATATTTTGTTCCACTTGAAAAGAATTCAGTTTGTTTTTCAACTGAAGTATACAGATTCTAGATGAGATTACAAGTGTAAAAAGCTCTGAATTTATTTCTCTTGGTATGATATCTTCACATAATAAAAATCTAACATGTTAACAGGGGTGGTTAGAATATTATATCCAGAACACATATGATTTTAATGTTACAGTGGTCATTTAGCAAGCAATATTAATTGTTTGCAGAGTGACTATTGTATTTTGTGAATTTAGCATATTGAAATCGTAAGTCTATGAGAACTGCAAATTAGTCCTTATCTATGAACTGTTCCAATATTTATGTTCATCCCTCTGCCATAATGACAGTTCTGCTTCACGTCACATGTCTTACCTATTGCATTATTCCTGTGTCCTCTTGTGTATAAATATGTGATTCTTCAGTTTTTGTTTTAGTCTTTGCCTGATGAAGAGACCTGAGTAGTCTCGAAAGCTTGCAATTTGTTACCATCTTTTCAGTTAGCCATTAAAAGGTATCAACCACTGAGGACTCTCAAATCTAAATATTTTTCTAAAGACTCAACAATTTAACCCTTGCCACACCCTAAAAAGAGAGGATGGAGACAAAATTAGCAGAAAACTATATGGCTATGTGCCCACATTGCATTTTTAAGCGTTTACGCCTTGTTTTTTTGCTGCGGAAACGATTATAAAAACGCTAACAAAAAGCATCCCATGCAATCCTATGGGATTCCGTAGTTGCTGTGCCAATGCTGCAGAATTTTCAGCTGCGGAATCGCATAGCAGAAAAATACGCAGCATCTTCATTAATTTTGCGATTCCGCCGCCATAGGGTTTAATTGAAATGCTCATTTTACGCATGTGGCTTTGCCCACCATACGTAAAGTGAGCGCTTCATGTGTGAATGGTACCCAGTGTCTGGAGGAGAGGAGACTCTCCTCTAGGCCCTGGTACCATATTCCTGTAAAAAATAGAATTAAAATAAAAAATAGGGATATACTTACCCTCTGTCGGCCCCGGAGTCCTCCCAGTCCTCAACGGTCGAGTGACTGCGACATCACAAAGATCATTCTCGCTAAGCACGCCAGGGAACAGAACTTGCTGCCAGCACCGCTGAGGACCTGGATTGCCGCTGAGGAGATTGGGGGCCGCCAGAAGGTGATTATATTCATATTTTTTATTTTTTTATTATTTTTAACATTCTATCTTTTACTACTGATGCTGCATAGGCAGCATCAATAGTAAAAAGATGGTCACACTTGTCAAGCACTATGCTTGACAAGTGCGACCAACCTGTCAATCATTTTTCCAAGCGATGCTTCAAATCGATAAGAAAAGAGCTAGCATTCTGCATGCTAAAAACGCTTGCAAACGCTTGTGTTTGGTGGGAAAATGCATGCAAATTCCTCATGCATTTTACCCGCGCCGGGGAGTTGCGGGAATGCTGCAGACAATTCCATAGCATTTCTGCAATGTGGGCACAAAGCCTTACAGATAAAGCAAGTAAATACACATAAAAATAGAAAGAGGCTACACACAAAATAAAGCACCACTGGAAACTGGAGAACTATATTCTACAAGGATGGGAACATCCAAGAGAAATGTTATGAGCAACATCAACATCTGCTGTTCTTGAGAGCTAAACAAGCCTTATGATTCCATCAGTAAAAAAGACCTTTGGAAGATCTTAGCTAAGCTCATATGTTCTAACAAATTAATCAGTTTACAGAGGTAACTACAGACCAAATAAACTAAACTGTCCACTGCAAATGAAAATAAATAGATCCTTTCACTAAACAGAGGCCAAGCAAGGTTTTAGCATTGCACCAATACTTTTTACTTCGTTCATGTCTGCCTCCAGAAGATACTCAATATCAACCAGGAGTATTGTACTAACTGCAGCATCATTATTGTGGCCCATGCAACATTATGAAAGCCATGATTTTGTAGAACCAACTCAGCCAAATCAAAATATTAATCTCATGTCTTTCCAGACAAGTTCTACATTCTCAACTGAGCTGAGGCCAGAAAGCATGGGGTGACATGGGAAAGCAGTGTAAAGGTATCCTAAAAACCTACCTTTAAAATGGACTGATAATATCACTAAGGGTGGCGTCACACTCACCAAAGAAAAATACTGACCGTATTGTACGAGCGTAATACGCCAAAATGTTGCCGGCACAATAATCCGTATTTTATCCATTGTCAGGGTGCAGCTGCGTATTTTGTGCATGTAAGCATCCGTATGCAATCCGTATGGCATCCGTATAGCGTTTTTTCTCACAGCCTTTCAAAATGGACATTTAATGGTTTTTAGGCCTGAAACTCATTCAAACCATCATCAGCAAGTCTATTTATTGGCTCTGCATCAGGTGGCAGCTCCCAATCTTGCCATTTTGGAGGTGTGCCTGTGTTGGAGTACTGGTGCTTCGTTGCCAACATGTCTGACACTCTTCAGTTCACCCCAACTGATCGAGTCTTGTACAACTGGGTTTTGTCCCGCCGCTGTGGGCAGCCATACCCAGTGATCGTTGATCAGCGGAGGAGGAGGCGAATGTGGGTGCATCTGCATTTGAGGCAACGCCTCACTAAAGGCCATTTTCACCACCTCTATGCATCTCTGCGGACTCATCCAGACAAGTTTTTTCTATTTTGTCGGATGACCATAACCACATTTGATGTTTTGTTGGAGATTTTGCGCCCTGGGATCACCTACCAGGGTACCAGGATGCGGAAAGCTATCTCTGCAGAGGAGCGACTTCTCCTTACGCTACGGTGTGTATTCGTCACCTACATACTGTCTGTTGATGATGTGGTTTCCCACAAGTTTCCCTTTACCCTTATGGCTGTTGCTGAAATAGCCTCATAATCTATCCCATATATCACCTAGAACTACCAGAACTATTATGTGTATGTAAAAATGGCAGAAACTTTTGACTTTTGGTAAATTGAACTTAGCATTGTTTGTAAATGAAACTATTTAACGGTTATGTATAGTGTGTTTGTTCTACCTTTGTGCATGTGTAATGATTGCTCTCTCTACATTTGGTTACTTGTAGGTTCCTAACTACTGGCATTTCCTATGCTGCACTCCATCTGGAGTTTTTGATTGGGAAATCCACCATATCTGGCATTGTGCGTGATACCTGCTCACAACTCTGGGACAGACTTCATCAACTGGTGATGCCTGAGCCAAAGATGGAAGACTGAATGAGGATTGCCAGGGGATTTGAGGAGCAAAGTCAGTTCCCAAATTGTATAGGAGCCCTTGATGGGAATCACATCCGTGTGCGTAAGCCGCCGAACTCAGGGTCCCAATTCTATAATTATAAACAATATTTTTCAGTGGTGCTGTTGGCTCTGGTTGACAGTAACTACAGGTTTATATTTGTAGGCATTGGGGCCTATGGAAGAACTGGAGACTCTAGAGTCTTTAATTCTTCCTTTATGGGTCGGCGGCTTCGCAATAACGAGTTGCACCTACCACCAGCACGCCAACTTCCTGCCTCCAATCTAGAACCTGTCTCATATGTTGTAGTTGGGGATGAGGCCTTCCAGCTATCAAGGAATGTGATGAGGCCATATCCACGACGACACCTTGACCACCGTCGTCGGATCTTCAACTTGCGCCTATCACAGGCCAGGTGCCTGGTGGAGTGTGCCTTTGACATTCTGTGTGCAAAATGGCGGGTTCTCCAGTCTGCTATCAGCTGAGTGAAGCCAACGTCAATGAGGTCATAAAAGCATGCTTTGTTCTACATAATTTCACCAGAATGCATGATTGTGGTCCATCTGATGTTGGTGAAAGTGTGGTGACCAATGGGGATATGCCTACGGCCCATGTCATCCCTTTACGTCGCCCACTTCCAGGGGCCTGAGCTACTCTCTGTTTTTCAATAGCCACTGTTTATTTGTTCAATTGCTCTGTGCCTGCTTTTTGAGTGGCTGTGGGTTAGCCTCTTGTTCACACCAAGAGATCTGATTTAGCGGGTGGCGAGATCGTGTGATCTCAGCATTTTTAAAATCAGAAGTGTTGGAAGTTTTTCTAGGGTTTTGCTGGGTTGCAGATAGTATTCTGTCCTGTCCTGTTCTATCCAAGCAGTGTTTGGCCCCAGCATTTGCTCACTCTATTTTCTGCCTGCATTTGTATTTCGTCTTGTCTAACTGCCATTATATGTGTGGGGGCTACCTATTCCTTTGGGGCTCTACTCCGGGGCAGTTAGCTTTCCTGTTTCTATCTTTTGGTGTAGCTAGCTCTCCGGCTGTGCCGAGGCATCTAGGTCACCATAGGTACATCCACGGCTGCTTCTAGTTGTGCGGTTAGTTTAGGGATCTGCAATCCATTAGTTCCCAACCTCTCTGGGTGTTCGGCTGCCTTGGCTGTTTATTGCTCCTTTCCTCCTCAGCTTCCAAATCATAATAACACATATGCTGTTTGTAGGCATTCAGATTAGTGCAAATATGCTTTACACAACATGTTGTAAAAATAAATATATAAAAAAATAGCAAACTTTGGTAGAAATAATAAGAGATAATGAAAATAACAAACTTTGACTATGCCTACTGAAGAGCATATTGGTAGCATATGTTGTTTTGAGGCATTTAGATTAGTGCAAATTTCTTTGACAGAACATGAGTCAATAAATATAAAAAAATATCAAACAGCTTTTTAAATCATAATATATAAGTAAAATAAAAAATCACAGCTGGTGGTATGTGGGTGGTGTGGTTGGCAGGTGACCAGCATCTCTGGGTGGTTGGCTATGATGAGAACCTTGACTATCACCTTGGGGTGGATTTTCTGGGTCCTGAACTAGCATCTGCCCACGGTCAGGTTGGTGTGTGGGCACATTGCCATACAGATAAGGGAGATTATATTCCTGTGTAAGATGGTACCCCGAGACTCATACCCCCCAATATGACCATGTTGTGCACATCCAGGTTGGGATCAGCCTCCAACACTGGATCTGTACAAGTGGCCAGGCATTGAAATGGGCACTGTAGATGTGTTTACTGTCCTCCACTCCCTGCCGACTTTTATTCCCTATCGACTTGCATTGGGTCGACTTTTGTCGACAGGCGTCCGATTTGTTCGACTCGACTTTTGGAAAGGCCGAGCCGACCGAAACCCGACTCGACTCTCCCGCAGGCAAAGTCACTCATCTCTACTGATAATGAAACAGGCCATGATGACAGCGGGAATGGGAACGTTAAACAGGATTAATAACAGGGTGGCTATAGGAAGTATGAGATTAAGGATCCAGCCTACAACGATTACTCACTTACCCAACACAAATTACAAGAGAGCATTTGATGATCGTCGGAAGATAGGTGTAACAGATGCGCTTTTCAAGCTAGAAATAAAAGATGCACATGAGAAATTGTATGCCAAAGATGCACATAATCCAGAAGATAGGCTCCAAACAACTTCAAAGTGAGATATCCCCTACTGTATGATGTTAGTAACAGAGCAATTTTTGGAGGCCTGTCGATGAGGCCTGTATAACATTGACTACATGCTTAACCCCTTTACCACAATGGTTGGTTTGCATGTTAATGACCAGGCCAATTTTTACAACTCTGACCAGTGTCCCATTATGAGGTAATAACTCTGGAACGCTTCCATGGATCCCAGTGATTCTGACAATGTTTTCACGAGACATATTGTACTTCATGATTGTGGTAAAATTTATTTGATATTACTTGCGTATATTTGTGGAAAAAATTGGAAATTTGGCAAATATTGTGAAACTTTCGCAATTTACCAATTTTGAATTTTTATGTCCTTAAATCACACAGATATGTCCACAAAATCCTTAAAAAGTAACATTTCCATTATGTCTACGTTACATCAGCACAATTTTGGAACCAAATTTTTTTTTGTTAGGAAGTTATAAGGGTTAAAAGTTAAACAGCGATTTCTCATTTGTGGCAATGCAAATAAATATTTTCTCGAATGTTACCGATTTTTGCCGATTTATTTTATTGTGCTCGTTTTACCGATCACGATTCCGAATGTGCCATATTTGTGCCGAATTTATGTTTGGTGGCTGTTTTCTAAACAAATTCACTCATCACTAGCAGTGAGGAGTAGAGATGAGCAACTTGTTCGTTAAATGTTTGTCTATCTCAAATTCGGCACAAACATTGCACATTCGGACTTGTGTTCGGATTCCCGAGCATTTTTCCTCAAAATAAGCAAAATTCAGCCAAAGCTTGGTAAATTCTTGAGTTTCCACTAATGCTTTTGTTAGGACTTTGGATAAGAAAGCGGTGTTGAATGAGAAGCAGGGGGGACGTGTTTGTAGAGTGGAGGGGAGGGGGAGATGTCAGAGTAGTGGTGGACTGTATATATATATATATATATATATATATATATATATATATATATGTATATACAGTATATATACTGTGTATATATATATATATATATATTGTAGCCTTTCCGGGGGGTTTAGCTCTAGGATCGCTGTCTGGGTAGACAGAATGGCACGGAAACAGTTCATTCAGACAGCAGTTTGGTGAAAACTGGCCGCAACCAGTTTTATTAAAGTCCACAGCACACAGATAAAAACAAATCATAAACAGAAACCCTGGGCTTGTCTAGCCTCTAGTTACACTTAGATAGATGGCCCTCTCTATCCGGGACCCAGACTCTACCAGTCTGTGCCCAAAACAACACATATCACATATGTTACCAGTATGGAGTTTCACAGACACTCCTCTTTATGTCCGAAGGCAACTCCAATGTCCAGACTTGAGATAGGTCACCTCCTATTCAGTCGCTATTCGCACGGATTCTCACTGCGACTACTCCTGTGTCCGGGGTACTTCCTGCACCCAGACTGAGATAGCTCACACTCTTAGAGACTGCTTCCTTGTGCCAGGACACCTCCCTGTGTCCGGGCTAAAGACAGCTCCCACACTCTTGGAGACACCTTCTGTGTCTAGACCCCTTGTCCAGACTGAATGAGCTCTCTGACTGTGCTCACAAGCACCTACTTCTGGCTTCCTAATCAACACCTGAGTGGATTCAGGTCTGAGCTGCAAGCGTGTACTGAATGGCAGGTGTAGTGACCTTTCTTTACCACCAGGTTTACAAAGCCACACATTTCGCTCATACCAGTCAGCAAGGTACTTAGGTGAAATATACACCTCATTCACCACATATTCCTTCACTGTCTCACATATCCCCTCCCTCTTCTCCAGACCGGAGGGCTGGTCATCCAGACCGGAGGGCTGGTCAACAATCCAACAGAGACAGTGAACTCTGGACCAGTCATGGCCCTCATCAGCTTCATCCTCACCACTGTCATAGCCAACATCAGTTTTCTCTTCATCTGAAGCATCCGCACTACCCTGTAGCCTCCCAGGCCTATACTCTCTGCGGGCCTCGGGTATCCTGCACGGTTTCATCTTGACTTTAGTGCCAGCCTCAGTCTCGGTATAGTGGCTCACCAGATAAGTACGACCAGGCACGTCAGAACAGCTCTGCTGATTCTTCCTCAGAAACTTTCGTACCTCCTGTTTTTGGGGCACTGACCCTGTGTCACCAACTGTCACAGGAGGTATAGGGGTTTTCTCTAATTCCCCCTGAACTTTCTTTAGCACATCTACTTTCTTAAATATCAGTTGATTCATAAATTCTACCTCACAGAACCCAAGCGCCTCTGTCATGGTCTCTGACCATTCCGAGCCACACTGTTCAAACGATTGGCACTGTAGAGGGAGCTGATCGTTTTTCTTGGTCGGTACACATAATTTATCCTCTTCTGGTACAGGCTCACTTTGCATAAGACTCAGAGCTCTTACTTCTTTCTCCAGGAGATCCTCATGGCTACGCATCTTCTCCTGTAGTTGTTGGACGTCCTTTACGTCTTCGGCCCCTTCTTCAGGCTCTTCTGGTAGGACATGCTCAGAAGCCCTACCATCAGTCTTCTTTTCCACCACGTTCTGCATCCCATCTGAGCTCCCGTGTATCTGCAGCGGCAACGGAGCGACACATCGCCCCTCCCACTCACTGGGACGTGGTTCAAGTGTAGACTCCATGAAAATGCGCCTGAGCTCACCAAGGCCAACCCGAGGTCTCAAAATCTCATCTTGGGATTTATCCAGATCCTTTGGGTCGCTCGGGAACTCCGATGGCGCACCGGGCGCCGAATTTCCGACCCGAGCTTCGCGAGTCGCAGCCACGGATCCGGACAGTACACCGTCCACGCCGCTGTCTCCGGCAGAAACATATTCCGGGGCAGAGTCATTCCCCACATCTTCAGTCTTGTTCCTCACAGCTTCACTTGAGACATCAGCCTCTGGTGAGGCACCTGGCCTGGTGTCCACCACTTCCATGGCTTTCTCCACCTCTGCAGCATCACCTTCAGAGTCCTTGGCCTGATGCAGATCCACACCATACATTGATAACTTCTCATTTTCAACAGCATCCACTTGTGCTGTGTTCAGTTTCAGAGTCCTGTCTTTCACCTTAGTCTTCGCCAGGGAACCGGCCAACTGTACAACATCTTCAGATGCCATCCTCCGTCCGACTGCAAGGTCAGCCTCAGCCTTCCTCTCAGGACTCTCAATCTCCTCTGCTACCATGCCTTCCTCACTTGCACTGGTTGCTTTATGGTCATCAGATAATTCACTATCACTATCTGACCCCGTTTTCTCAGCCACATCTGTCTCACTGTCAGGGCTATACACTTCATTATCATTCACATCCTGCTCACTGTCAGGGTTATACAATTCATTTTCATTCATATCCTGCTTACTGTCAGGGTTATACAATTCATTTTCATTCACATCCTGCTCACTGTCAGGGTTATACAATTCATTTTCATTCACATCTTGATCTGGAACCTTAGTTAACATGTCATCCACAACATTAACTTCACCATCTGGTCCCTCAAGTATGTGACTCTGTGACAACCCCAGCACTATACTTCTATATAGCTCAGGTACTAGGAGCTGACTCACGACCTCTCCCTGGACTTCAGTGTCCCTATACAATAGGTTATTGTTCATGGCAGCATGAGGAAACCTCTCCTCAGAGCCAGGCTCTTGGGGAACCTCACTTAGAACAATCATATTTTCCTGTGCCGTTTTAAGAGAGGGTTCTCGCCACTGCTCACTCTCAAAACCGTCACAGGACACAGGCAAGTCAGGGACACTCGGTTCCCGAGAACCACCATCCTCGTCTCCCAACATCACCTGCAAAGAAATTTCATCTTTATCACGGTCATCATCAGTATCATCACCATTATGATTAGCATCATTATCATTATCAATATTATCATGGTCATCATCATTATCACATAAGTTTAACGGCCCACTAGCATTGTGTTCCGCCCCTCGGGACTGCGCACCCTCAGTAGGAGCTTCATCACACTGTCCATCAGAAACATTTTTCCCCCAGAGATCCTTAGACCGGGGAAAGTCATTACCCAATATAACGGGGTGCACCAGGGTCTTCACTACCCCCACTTCATATGAAACCTCCCCGAGTTTGGGAACCAAGTCCACGGCAGTCTCTGGGTAGACTTTGGTGTCTTCATGGATGTACACCACACTCAGGTGCTTATCAGGGATGAAGTCCCTATCACTCAGGCTGTCACATACGGAAGTCACTGGACTCTCTGAGTCCAAGAGGGCCTGTGCTGGGCAGTCACTTACAACCACCGGGGACCCCTGTGGTCCAGTCTCTTCGGCTGAGGTGGACACACACACAGGTTCTGCGCAGAGAGAGAGGGATCTGCCATCATCACAACACATAGGCTCCCCCTCTATTGGACAGTTGGCTGCAATTTCACGCCAGCTCCAACACTGTCCATCACACTCTCCCACCCACATGTCCCCTCGGGCCTGAACCCGCTTATCAGCATACCCCATGTCCCCAACAGCTGGAACACTCTTACCGCGAGAGTTCAGCGTCCGGGAACTCCGAAGTGACGACCTCTCAGACGGCTGTACCTCAGGAGGACGTGCTTGGGTGTAGCGGTCCACTATCACCTTTTCGACTCCATGATCAGGCCTGCTGACTGCAGACTCCCAACTGTATCTCCAGTCACGAACTCCCCTGGCACGGGCTGTCACCGTAACACCCAGCCGGGTAAGAATCGCCGCTTTCAACTTGGCATAGTCTTCGCTGTCCTGCTTGCTCAGGTCAGCCCAGACTTTTTGGGGTTCCCCAATCAGATAGGGTACGACCACCATGGCCCATTCAGATAGTGGCAGATTCTCCTTCTCTGCCAGTCTCTCAAACCTAGTAAGATATACCTCCACATCATCACGAGGTGTCATTTTTCTCAAGGACCGTCTTACCGCCTTCTTTATAGCGGACAACGCCGGTGCCTTCACAACATTACTTCGGGACGCGGCACCGAAATCCTTTTTTGGTGCTGTCATCTGCTCAACAAATAACCGGTTATTCTCCTGCTGCTGCAGGAATTGTTGCTGGGCCTGCTGCATGTGCTGCTGGTGCTGCAGGCGCTGCTGCTCCATGCTTCGCTGGGCCTGCACCAGGTACTCAACGAGTTCCTCCATACTGCCGGACTTATCTGTCTCAACCACGGCAGTTTTATGTTGCACATTAACTTGTGCCATTTGTTCAAACAGCGCCTCCATGCTGTCATCCATGCTGTCAGACTTCTCTGTCTTAACAACGGCAGTCTTCACTCAAGACATACACACTACACAGCTTTTTTTTCCACAGAAAATTCAGCCTTGCTGTGCAACCACTTTTTTTTTTTTTTTCCTTTGCAAAGTCTATTAGGGCTACTGTCTCTTTAAGACTGCTCCACAAACTTTTCTTTTGCTGCTGCACATTCCACAGTCATTTTCACAACAAGTTCAGCTTTGCTGTGCATACATTTTCTCTCTGCAGACCCTATCAGGGCCACTGTCTCTCCAAGACTGCTCCAAACAGACGTTTCTGCTGACACACTTTTTTTTTTTTTTTTTTTCTCTGTTGCTATTTCAATAGACTTCACCTTTAATGCTGTCTCTCGCCACTGTGCTGCATGCACACTCCAGCACTAACTGTACCAGGCCCTGCGCTGCCCCAGCATTCTCCGCCAATTGTAGCCTTTCCGGGGGTTTAGCTCTAGGATCGCTGTCTGGGTAGACAGAATGGCACGGAAACAGTTCATTCAGACAGCAGTTTGGTGAAAACTGGCCGCAACCAGTTTTATTAAAGTCCACAGCACACAGATAAAAACAAATCATAAACAGAAACCCTGGGCTTGTCTAGCCTCTAATTACACTTAGATAGATGGCCCTCTCTATCCGGGACCCAGACTCTACCAGTCTGTGCCCAAAACAACACATATCACATATGTTACCAGTATGGAGTTTCACAGACACTCCTCTTTATGTCCGAAGGCAACTCCAATGTCCAGACTTGAGATAGGTCACCTCCTATTCAGTCGCTATTCGCACGGATTCTCACTGCGACTACTCCTGTGTCCGGGGTACTTCCTGCACCCAGACTGAGATAGCTCACACTCTTAGAGACTGCTTCCTTGTGCCAGGACACCTCCCTGTGTCCGGGCTAAAGACAGCTCCCACACTCTTGGAGACACCTTCTGTGTCTAGACCCCTTGTCCAGACTGAATGAGCTCTCTGACTGTGCTCACAAGCACCTACTTCTGGCTTCCTAATCAACACCTGAGTGGATTCAGGTCTGAGCTGCAAGCGTGTACTGAATGGCAGGTGTAGTGACCTTTCTTTACCACCAGGTTTACAAAGCCACACATTTCGCTCATACCAGTCAGCAAGGTACTTAGGTGAAATATACACCTCATTCACCACATATTCCTTCACTGTCTCACAATATATATATATATATATATATATATATATATATATATATATATATACAGCTCTGGCAAAAATTAAGAGTCACAAGCCGTCAAACAATGAAGAACTGCTTAAATTTTTGCAGTGTGAAAGACTGGTGGAAAGCAGGTCAAGATGCATGAAACCTTTTTTTAAATTTCATGGTTATTTCACAAAATATTGATTTCAGAACTTATCCTGAATTAAAACATTAGTACTGTTGTTTCTAAATAATTGTGAACTTGTTTTCTTTGCATTATTTGAGGTCTGAAAGCATTGATTTTTTAATTTTGACCATTTTTCTTTGTCAGAAAAAATACCAAATTTAGTGTTTGGAAATTTGGAGACATTTCAGAAGTTTATAGACTAAAAGAACAATTTACTTTTTACTCAAAAATATATCTATAAAGAAAAAAATCTGAGAAACTGTCTGAAAGTGGTCTCTTAATTTTTGCAGGAGCTGTATATATATATATATATATATATATATATATATATACTGTATATTTTTAATTCACTTAATGTGTGGGGATTCTCGAAGCCGATGTCACATATGACTCTCATGTAAAAGGCTGACATGTTGTTTTTGCACCATTTTATCAGTGTAACAGTGCAGAGTGGCGTCTCCTTCTGCTGCAAGTTGTCAGATAGTTAGCTAGGCATTTTATTGTCATCTAGTATAGCTATGTAAAATCCACCTTCCAGCATATAAATCATTTCAGCTAATAGTGTAGTGCAGCCAGGAGAGTCCATATTTCAGAATCTAATTCATTTGTGCTAATAGCGTGGTGCAGCCTGGTGTCCACATTTAATAATCTAAATTGTTTGTGCTAATAGTGTTGTGCAACCAGGAGTCCACATTTGAGAATCTACATTGTTTGTGCTTCTTGCGTAGTGCAGCCAGGAGTCCACATTTTTTAATCTAAATCATTTTTGCTAATAGTGTGATGCAGCCAGAAATTCACATTTCAGAATTTAAATAGTTTGTACTGGTAGTGTGGTCTAGATGCCAGTCACCATTTCTGAATCTAATTTTTTTCTGTTAATAGTGTAGTTCAGAAACCAGGCCACATTTCTCAATCTAAATCCTTTTTGGCAATAGTGTGGTCCAGACACCAGGCCACATTTCAAAATCTAAATCCTTTCTGCTAATAGTGCAGTCAAGTCAGGAGTCCTCATTTCAAAATCTAAATAGCTTGTGCAAGTGTGGTCCATGCGCCAGTATACATTTTAGTAACTAAATGCTTTTCGCTAATTGTGTGACACAGACATCAGGCACACACTTCAGTCCATATTTCAGCATTAAACATATTTTATTCTAATTCTGTGGTCCAGCCTCACTCTCAGCAAATAAATACAGATTTTTAATTTACTGACAGCTGACTGACAGGTGTGCACCTAGGGTTCTGAAACAACTGTTAAAAAGAGGAGAAAAGTACATCTAATATGAGCAGGAATAAGCGAGGTCGTGGTAGAAGGGGGAATAGGCTTGGTGTTCATGGTCTAGGTGGTAGTGTTACTGAAAGCTCTACTGAACAAACACCAGCTTGTCCTATCCAAAAGACAACTGACAACTTCTGTTTCTGGATGGGCTACTGGACTCCATTTCTTTGGTGGCAGCATAGCAGTACACCTTGCAGATGAGGGCCAGAAAGAGCATGTGCTCCAGTGGATGGCAAGAGCTGCATCAAGTGGCCTCTCCTCCTCTTAACATCATACCCAGTACACTCCTCAGAGGTGACACCCCAATTATCCTTGTTTCCCTCGCTTTACAACTCTCCAATTGCCCAACTGACCTGGATTACAAATAGTATAACTGTGCTCCAAGGATGCATGGGACAGGGTCAGGGACAAGGCTTGGACCAGCATACCTAGCTTAAACATTGATCAATAACAGGTGGATGAGTTACAGAGTAAGGCCAGAGTCACACTAGCGAGAAATACGGACGAGTGCAATGCGAGAAAAAATCGCATTGCACTCGGACCAATGATAATCTATGGGGCAGCTCCCATCATCCGATTTTTTCTCATCCGTTTTATACGTGCGAGTGAAATCGTAGCATGCTGCGATTTGCACCGTATATCGGCCGAGACTCGCCAATGCAAGTCTATGGGTGCGTGAAAACATCGGATTGCACACGGACCATCAATGTGACTTGCGAGAAATACGCACCGGTGTCCTTTAGAAAAGCCGCCAATTCATCCCTGGCTATACTGTAAAATCACACTGACAGGTTTAATAAAGAATACATATACATACATAGAATACATACAGTGCCTACAAGTAGTATTCAACCCCCTGCAGATTTAGCTGGTTTGATAAGATGCAAATAAGTTAGCGCCTTCAAACTGCAAACGAGAGTATGATTTATTAACAGAAGCATAAATCTTACAAAACAAAAAGTTATGTTGCTCAGTTGAATTTTAATAAATTTTAAACATAAAAGTGTGGGTCAATTATTATACAACCCCTATGTTTAATATTTCGTGGAATAACCCTTGTTTGCAATTACACTTAAAAATCGGGCTTTTAAAAAGACCCGGGTAAGGGCCCGGGACGGTCTGTGGAGTTACTTGGCCCTCCTCCTGCAGTTTCTCCAAGGGTTTTCTAGGTTCTTTGGGGTCTCATGTGGACTTAAATCTTGGCCCTTCCAGGTTTTCAAAAATTTGGGTTTTTAAAGGGCAGGGACTGCTAGGGGCCAAACCCCAAAAAACCTTGAAAATTTTTTCCCCCTTGAAAACCCGGCCCTTTGGTTTTTTTTGGCTGTGTGCTTTTTGGGCGTTGTTTTTTTTGGAAGATGAAATTACGACCCATTTAAGATCCTTGATGGAGGGGCGGGGTTCTTGGCCAAAAATTTAGGGAGGGGTGTTTTCCAAACCTCCCATTGGGTGGGGCCCGAGGCCAGGCCCCTTGGGTGAGAAAAAAGCCCCACGGATTTTGCCCGGGCCCCACCATCTTGATGTAGGGATGGTAATTTTTGGGGTCTATTTTTGTCCATCCCCCGTTCCCCCCAAAGTCACGTGTGTGGTTGGCACC
>JARQOD010000395.1:0-106875 GCA_033576555.1 Oophaga sylvatica | reverse complement strand
TTATTTTTAAATGTATTTTTTGGGTGTGAATATTTAGTGTTTACAAGAAAAAAGGGGTTTTTTTAGTTGCGTTTATTTTTTTCCCATAGACTTAAGGGGGGGGGAAATTTTTCCCGGTATCGGTATCGGGTATCGCCAAATTTTTTAGGGATCGGCGATACCTTTCCCGTTTCCGTTTACTTTAGGATATCGGAAAGAAACGCTCAACTAAGTTTTCAGTGCTGCTGGATCAATCCTGCCAGAAAGAATGCCCCGGGCGGGTCGATCCAAAATGTGGTGATCTCCCCTTCTTTAAAATAAAAAAAACCGGGGTTTCAAAGGAATTTGTGCCACCTTCCCCAAATGCACATAGGTTGAAAGAAAAAATGGCTCGTTTTGTCCTCCTCTTCCTCCGACTTCCCCCCAATTCCTCCATTTGCAGTTTGCTGAAGGGGCCCCAGCCTACACCTCAACATCCCACTTTTTCCCCCTCCCTAACGGGACTGTCCCCCCCCAGGGCCAGCATCAGCACAGGCGCACCCGGGGAAAATGCCGGGGCCCTGAGCAGGTGGTGCTATGAGGGCCCCAGCACTTGCATTACTTACCTCTCCCTGCTCCACCTCTGTGACGTCTTCCGCGTTTCCTGACAGTGACATTCAGGTAGAGAGCGCGATGACGTCACGTCTGTGCCCCTCTGCCTGACAGTCACATGCAGAGAGCTGGAAGATGGTGACACTGAGGAGTCCAGAGTAGAGCAGTTCCCACGACGAGAGGTATTTCATTTTTTTTTATGGTTGGAGCAATATATGGGGAGCATTATACACTGGAGAATTATATATGGGGCCCATCACACACACTTGAGCATCATAGATAGGGCCCATTATTCACTGGAGCATCATCCATGGGGCACATCATATACGGAGCATCATATGGGCCCATTATATATTGCACATCATATGGGGCACATTATATATGGAACATCACATGGAGACCATTAGATTATGGGGACCATTATATTTGGAGCATTATATGGGGCTCATCACACACTGGAGCTCATATATAGGGCCAATCATATACTAGAGCATCATATGGGGTTCATTATTTATGGGGCATCATATAGGGCCCCCTTTATATATGGAGCATCATATGGAGCACATATGGGGCCTATTCTGTATGGAGCATTATATGGAGCCCATTATTCTGTATAAGCAATATTATGAGGCTCATTATTCTGTATAGAGCAAAATATGGGGCTCATTATTCTGTATTGGTGCACTATGTGGTGCCCATAATAACTTTTATGGAGAATATACTGTCCGTTTTTTGAGCTATTGTAGAATTTAAAATAGATATCACTCATGTAATGTAAGAAGTGAAGTATTTGGCATTGTACCATACCTATATTTCTCTGCCGTAATCGAAGCATCATGAATTGTAGTTTGTTTTAAAGGGGCCCACTGAGCCACTTTGGCCCGGTGCCCACGAAAACCTGGAGCTGGCCCTGCACCCCCCTCAACTTTAGCCAAATAACTCCAAGTTTCAATGCGTTACTATTTGTTGAGCATTCCGATACTGCAAATATCGGGATCGGCCGATATTGGCTGTATCGGAATTCCGATTCCGAGTTCCGATATTTTCGTCTTATCGGATACCGGAATCGGGATTGTCACTGTCACTGTCATGTCCGTCGGTCGGGTCTGTCAGGAGTCAGCGGCATTACCTGGCAGAAGATCTCCGGCGGTCACATCCCGGACTGCTTCATGGCCGCCATCTTCTTTCCCCGGCGGTCACATGCAGTTTCTCGCGAATAACTGCAGTGACTGCTGGGTAATCCCGCCGTAAACCCAGTCAGTCCGATGACGTCACCGCCGGGGAAGCAGGTAATCACTGTGCTGCGTCGCGATGACAGGCTCTGCCTGTCATTGCGATGTAGCACAGCTGGATCGTCGTGGGACTGTCGTTACTATGGACTGCGTCGGACAGGTGGTATACTGTTGGTTTGTTTTTTTTCTTTTTTTACAGGAGATCGATGGCGTCGCAGAATGAGTGTATAATAAAATTAATGAAAACTGTGTTGTCTCTTTTATTTTATTAAAATACTTTTTTCTTGCTTTGTCTTTTTTTTTTACATTTAATAACTTTGGGATTAATAATGGATCGGTGTCTTATTGACACCTCTCCATTATTAACCGGGCTTATTGTCACCGTGCAATCAACGGTGACATTAACCCCTTATTACCCCTTGCCACCGCTACAGGGCAAGTGGGAAGAGCCGGTAAAGTGCCACAATTGGCACATCTTTTGATGCGCCAAATGTGGGGCTGCTGTTGCCTGGTATTATCAGGCTGTTGAGGGCCAAAATCCATGGGCCTTGACAGTCTTTTAAACCAGCCGCAGCAGTCTGCATTTTACTTGGCTGGTTAACAAAAATGGGGGGATCCCCACGCCGTTTTTTTTTTTCGAGGGGATCCCCTATTTTTGTTAACCAGCCAAGCTAACAGACTGCTGTGGCCTGGTATTATCAGGCTTGCAAGGTCCATGATATTGGATCCTTACCAGCCTGAAAAACCAGGCCTCAGCGGTCTGCTTATCTGGCTGGTTAACAAAATAGGGGGGACCCCACGCCAATTTTTTCGAGGGGATCCCCTATTTTTTGTTAATCAGCCAAGATATGCAGACTGCTGTGGCCTGGTATTATCAGGCTGGCAAGGTCCATGGATCTTGGCTCCTTAACAGCCTGAAAATCCAGGCCTCACGGCCCGCTTCATCTGGCTGGTTAACAAAAATAGGGGGACCCCACGCCAATTTTTTTTCGAGGGGATCCCCTATTTTGTTAATCAGCCAAGATATGCAGACTGCGTGGCCTGGTATTATCAGGCTGGCAAGGTCCATGGATCTTGGCTCCTTAACAGCCTGAAAATCCAGGCCTCAGCGATCTGCTTCATCTGGCTGGTTAACAAAAATAGGGGGGACCCCACGCCAATTTTTTTCGAGGGGATCCCCTATTTTTGTTAACAGCCAAGATATGCAGACTGCTGTGGCCTGGGATTATCAGCTGGCAAGGTCCATGGATCTTGGCTCCTTAACAGCCTGAAAATCCAGGCCTCAGCGGTCTGCTTCATCTGGCTGGTTAACAAAATAGGGGGGACCCCACGCCAATTTTTTTCGAGGGATCCCCTATTTTGTTAATCACCAAGATATGCAGACTGCTGTGGCCTGGTATTATCAGGCTGGCAAGGTCCATGGATCTTGGCTCCTTAACAGCCTGAAAATCCAGGCCTCAGCGGTCTGCTTCATCTGGCTGGTTAACAAAAATAGGGGGGACCCCCCGCCATTTTTTTTTCGAATGGAACCCCTATTTTTGTTAATCAGTTCCCTCTGACTCACTGATTGTGGTCCCTGGCTGACCTGAAGTGAAAGTGGAAAGCAATCAATTAAGCTTTCCACTTAAGGGCCCGTCTCACATAGCGATATCGCTACCGAGATCGCTGCTGAGTCACTAGTTTTGTGACGCAGCAGCGAGCTCACCAGCGATATCGCTGTGTGTGACATTCAGCGACGATCACCCCCCTGCCGGGTATCGCTGATCGTCGCTGAAATGTCAGGACCTTTTTTTGATCGCTGTTTCCCGCTGACAGGCACAATCGCTGCGTGTGACAGGCGGGAGACCAGCGATCCGCTGGTAACCAAGGTACACAGCGGGTTTCCAGGCGCGGGGGCTGTGCCTAGAAACCCGCTGTGTACCTTGGATACCAGCGCCCTGATGCAGGGAGCTGGTATCCAAGGTACACAGCGGGTTTCCAAGCGCTGCGCGGTGCCTGGAAACCCGCTGTGTACCTTGGTTACCAGCGGATCGCTGGTCTCCCGCCTGTCACACCAGCGATGCGTGCCTGTCAGAGGGAAACCAGCGATCAAAAAAAGGTCCTGACATTTCTGCGACATCAGCGATACCCGGCAGGGGGGCTGATCGTCGCTGAATGTCACACACAGCGATATCGCTGGTGAGCTCGCTGCTGCGTCACAAAACTAGTGACTCAGCAGCGATTCGGTAGCGATTATCGCTTATGTGAGACGGGCCCTTAAGCGATGTTACCCCATGTCGCTGTCCCAGATCGCTGCCCTGAGCTGCCTGTTGGCAGCTCAGCAGCGATCATGTAGCGATACACCAGCGATCCTACAAGTGCATATCGTTGTCGGGATCGCTGGTGTATCGTTATGTGACACCCAGCCTTTACTCTCCTGTCAGGCAGGAGAGGAACTTATTCATTTGGGGTTTACTGTGAGGCTGCAGCATTAGCTGCGGTCCCTGCAGTAAACATTAACCCTTTCTGAAGGATTTCACCGTGGGACCTGACTGTGCATGGGATAGGTAAGAATAATTTTGCTTTTTTATTTATTTTTTATTACAGGAAATGGTTTTAGCAGGTAAATAAAATATGGTCAAAAACTGTGTGATTATTTCATTAAACTTCTTTTTTATTAAAGTGTTGGGTTTGATTTTTCTTTCATACAATAGGATTTAATAATTGATAGTTGTCTAATTGACAGCTCTCAATTATTAACCTGGCTTAAAGTGACCTTTCAATTGCAAGGTCATTTTAACCCCTTATTAACCCATTCGCCACCGCTACAGGGCAATGGGAAATAGACGGGCAAAGTGCCAGAAAGGGCAAGTCTAATTAGAGATTTGCCCTTTCTGGGGTGTCTGGGGGCAGATGTTAAGTAGCCGGGGGGGGCCAAAAATAATGGTCCCTCTCTGGGCTATTATTATCTGCCCCCACTCACTGGCTTTGTCTGTCTGGTTGCGAAAATAGGGCGGGAGCCCACGCATTTTTTTTCAGCAATTTTACACCTCATATATATATAATACATGTCATTGAATTTGTGACACATATATATATATTTATATTTGAGTTCATACACTTCTACATTGTTAATAGCCGCTAATTCAATTGCCGGCTTTTGTGAAAATGCAGAACCCGACATGAAATGACACTTGGTGTACATAGGGTTAACCATGTCTTTTCATGTCCTTTGCTATCTAATTTGCACAAACAATTAAATCAGACTATGTGTGCAAAATTTCACACCTGTAGGGGTTAATTAAAGGTGTAAATTCGTAGCAAAAAAGTCCGTTTTTTTTTTACAACCAAATTTACACCTTTAATTAACCCCTACAGGTGTGAAATTTGCACACATAGTCTGATTTAATTGTTTGTGCAAATCAGATAGCAAACGACATGAAAAGACATGGTTAACCCTATGTACACCAAGTGTCATTTTCATGTCGGGTGCTTCTGTCTTTTCACTGAAGCCGGCTTTACCCGGCAATTGAATCAAAGGATATTTTACTATGTAGAAGTGAATAAACTATACATATATGATATATATATGTCACAATGACATGTATAATATATATATATGTATTCTATGTGTGTATATTTAGTGTTTACAAGAAAGAATGGGTTTTTTTAGTTGCGATATTTTGTTCCCATAGACTTACATGGGACTTCCGGTATCGGTATCGGGTATCGCCGATTTTTTTAGTGAATATCGGCGATACCATTCCGATTCCGATACTTTAGGATATCGGAAAGTATCGCTCAACTCTAGTTACTATTATTAAAAAGTAAATTAAGGTTGACAAGCTTAAGTAATAAGAATTGATGTATTTGGCATTGAAATGGGCACTGTAGGTGTGTTTACTGTCCTCCACTCCCTGCCGACTTTTATCCCCATTGAATTGCGTTGAGGTCGGATTTTCGACTCCGACCCGACCTTTTCCCGTTAGTCGGCCGACTTCGTTCGACTCGACTTTTGAGAAAGTCGGGTTTCACGAAACCCGACTCGACCCTAAAAAAGGCAAAGTCGCTCATCTCATATTGCTGTGTTTGGTCAGGGAGCTTCCCCAGTCCATACATCAAAGAAATATGATGTGTGAAACTAGCCTAAAAGTGGCCCCATTAATGAATTTGTTAGGCATAAAATTAAACTTCTTTTAAATAATAGTCTTTCTATATAAAAATGAAATTCTGGAAAGACATGTTTAATCATATCAAAGTGCAATTTTATGATGACTTAATTAAAGAAATATTACTTGTGCACTTTAGCTTTGAGAAAAATGGATAAAATGTAAATGATAAGGATCTTTTTAAGTCAAAGTTATCAAGACAAATGCTTATCTGATATTTTTAAGAAAATGAATGTTGTTTAATCTGCTTTTAGAAACACTATTTAATAAGGTACTCAAATGAAAAATACAAACAGATGTTCAACTAGAATTACGGTACTTTTACTTTTGATCTATGCAGCAAAATGAGAGTCAAAAATACCACCACCACAACAACCAGTCATAGAATCAAATATAATTGGTATAAAAATAGAATGCTTTATTGAAATAACAATAACAAAGACCAAAATGTGTCTGTACAAAGAGATAAAGCAGGAATCAGGTATAGGTGGAAATACAAATATCACATGAAGTTAAACTCATCAAGACTTGCTGGGATATCCGCAGTGACCCTGCCTAAAGTTCAATATCAGTGAGCATATCCAAAAGTATATTGTGGTATATATAACCTCTTCAATCTATCTGATATAAGAGAAATCATGGAACACACCGCGGATGCAATAAGATCAAACACAACATATATGCATAATAGCCATGTATTAGATAACATACCGCAATATCAGCAGGGAAACACCTCCGGTAATCACCAGCAAAACCCCGACGCACGTTTCGGAGATTGCTCTCCTTCCTCAGGGGGCGTGGTTACCATTAATCATGTGAGCGTCTTTTATATGCGCAGAATCGGAACAAGAAGAGGAGTCGGCGCATGTGCATACCGCCGAGCCCAGGAACATAGCGATGAATCATCACCATGGCAGCAGCAGCCAGAAACCACATGGGGCCCCATGTGATCCGGTCAGGTGATGCACAATGGACATGACATCACGCCAGCATCAGAACGGCGCATGCGCAGGCACCGAGGCCATCTATAGAAGGTATCAAAGATAAAACGTCCACAACAAACAGAAAATATATGTATATATACAACAATCGCAAATGGCTTCTTTTAGAAATACATATATCAACATAGTATATGAACAACATACAAATAAGTGAAATGCCTGTACATAACAACATACATGTGAACAAAGATAACTCTGTACAATATAAATATATCTCCTCAAGGTAACATAACGAGGATCAGAAAAAAAAAATATATATCCATCTTATATGGATTCACATATATATTTAAACTATTTATATGGTCGCAACATACAGTATATATTGTTATAGAGAAATATATAGAAAGAAATAATAAATATAAAATAAAAAATAAAACTAAACAACAAGACACAAATCATACATGAGGAGAAAATTAAAGAAAATAAAGAAAAAAATGAAAAAAAATAAATAAATAATAAAGAAATTAAAAAATTAATTAAATAAAATAAACAGAACAAAAGTGAAAAGATAACAAAAAAATGAAAAATGAAAATAATACAAAACAATATTAATCACACATGTATGAAATACATCGGCATATTAAACACGCATATTGCATAATGTTCATCAGAAGTCATCTGTAGAAGACATAGTATCCACTAAGGAGCCAATCGATATTCAGAATTCAAAACTAGAAAACAAAAAATAAATTAAAACCACATAAAAACAATGATGGGCACCGAAATGTGATATTTCACACAGCAGAGAACAGATTATCCCAGGAAGGGCACAAATGAATTATTTTCATTTAACCCAAGAGTTGGACTGTTTTTAATATCCAAATCCAACGTGTTTCCATTTGTCCCAGCCTTTTGGAGAGATTTCCACCCCTAATATTTACATTTAGAATATCAATTCCTTTAATCCTTAACAGATTGCCATCACAATTATGAAACATTTTAAAGTGATGGGGGATTGTAGTAAGGGTAGACATATCCATGTGGGTGGCTGCAGATATTATCCCTAATACATGTTCCCTTATGCGTACTTTTAATTGTCTTGTAGTCATTCCTACATAGATAAGTCCGCATGGCAAGTCGCATGGTATATGACATATCTAGTTGTACAGGTAATTCGCTGTTTAATAGCGAATGTCCTATTAGCATCGGAAACTGTAAAAGTGTTACAGCGTTCCACGTTAGGGCATGCCACACACCTCCCACATGGAACACAGCCTCCACAAATTGGGATAGAATCAAGAAAGGTGGCTACAGGTCTATTATTATAATGGCTGTGTACAAGATTGTTGCGAAGATTTTTCGCTTTCCTGAATGTAATAGGAGGTTTTTTTGGGAGAAGCTTATATAAAATAGGGTCCACCAGCAAAATGGGCCATGCATCCTCAAGTGCCGATCTCACCCTCCCTGATTGTAGATTATAAGAGGTAATAAATCTCATATTATTATCCGACTTCTTCTCAGATGTATTACCATAGATGAATCATCACGTGAGGAATTCCTTGCTCGAAGATATGCCCTCTTAATGCTTCGCTTACTATATCCCTGTGACAAAAAACGTTCTCTAAGTTCACCAGCATGTTTTTCAAAATCCACATTGGGGAACATATACGTGTAATCTAAGGAACTGGCCTACTGGTATATTTTTCATTATATGTGGAGGATGGCAGGAGGAGGCATGGAGCAACGCATTCGTTGCCGTTGCTTTTCTGAATATATCTGTTTGAATATTCCCGCTGGAGTCTCTCCGAATAGTTACATCCAAGAAATCGATGGCATTAGAATCCCAAGTAAAAGTCAAATGGATATTATGATCGCTGCTATTCAGGAAACTCATGAATTGCTGAAGGTCGACGGATGTGCCCTGCCAGATGAAAAAGATATCATCAATGTAACGGGTCCATAAGGGAACCCGGTCCATTAATCCCTGTTCATCCGACAGGAGGAGGTCCCTCTCCCACAACCCAGGAAAAGACAGGCATAGGAGGGCGCAAAGGCCGTCTCCAATATCATATAGATTGAAGAGGTTATATATACCACAATATACTTTTGGATATGCTCACTGATATTGAACTTTAGGCAGGGTCACCGCTGGATATCCCAGCAAGTCTTGATGAGTTTACCTTCATGTGATATTTGTATTTCCACCTATACCTGATTCCTGCTTTATCTCTTTGTACATACACATTTTAGTCTTTGCTATTGTTATTCAATAAAGCATTCTATTTTATACCAATTATATTTGATTCTATGACTGGTTGTTGTGGTGGTGGTATTTTTGAATTAATCTTAGGTTGAATCATAGTCATTTGTCCTTATATATTTGGAGTATTATAAACTTAACCATTATGATATGTTGACTGCTCCATATAATCATGCTTGTCAATCAAGTGCGAGCAAAATGAGAGTATTATATTTACTTTTTTAACAGCAGGACATTCAGTAGCCTAAACAGCTCATTCTCACAATTAAGACACACCTCCTCAAACATCGCTACTAAATATAGTGACTAGGAAGCTCGGTCCTGCTTGAAATTTGGTGCCTGCCCCCTCATATAGTGTTATTTTTGAGATGTGTGCATGCTCGCTCTGCGACCATCCAGACTTCTGGCTCTGCACACAATGCGACGACATGCGTTAAACAAATGTGTTCCAGCAAAGGAGCCGGAAGTCTTTTTCTGAACAAGGATAGGCTGTACAGACGGAGCATGAGCCGCATAAGCCGCATAAAT
Source organism: Oophaga sylvatica (assembly GCA_033576555.1). Lineage (NCBI taxonomy): Eukaryota > Metazoa > Chordata > Amphibia > Anura > Dendrobatidae > Oophaga > Oophaga sylvatica. The sequence goes on along the minus strand of JARQOD010000395.1, from coordinate 97,196 downwards.
GGCACATTAACCAATGAGCATGTAAGGCGACATATTTAAACGCACATCCTGACCATGTAACTTATGCCTCCTATGAAAGAAGCACATATGCGAAATGGCGCTGTTGGGGTAGGAGAACGCGGCACATGAAAACCCCTGCACTGGTCACTTTGTGAGAATCTTCTCTGAGCTTTGAGATTACTTTTATCTTCCTTTCTATTGACATCAAATGCTTTTTTATTCTTATAATCTCCTTTCAAATGCCTCATCACTAATGAATATATTATTTTGAATGAAAGTGTTTCTGTGCCTCTGTCTTAGTGTATATACATCCTGCATTATGGAGGTTTCTCTTTTTTTGCACTAAATACGTTAGTGCAAAATTTATTTATATACTGTGACAGAGACACAACACATTCTGTAAATTACTTTGTTACCATACTTGACAATCAGAATATGATGTCTACTGTACATCTGCTTTCACTAGTGTGTGACTGTAAATTGTGCACAAATTATTACCAACTTAAGATACAATCCCAGTGCCAGCGAACTAATTTTCTTGGTTCTGTAGCTTGAATTTTAATATTTTTAAATTAATTATAAATAAAGATTTAATTTTTATATACAATTCAACCACCTTTTCCTCATGCTATTCATTTGAGGTTGTGTGCTATACAGTGATTGGTGGTCTGGTTGTCCTACAGAAGTAGGAGATTGTGTTAAAATTTATTTTCATTCAAATGAGCATAGTTAGTGTCCTTGTGCTGCCTGTTTGTAAAGCAAGTAGCCTATCGACACCACAAAAACCATGGCAAGTCAAAAAGGTGTTTCCATAAATGTATTGACACATGGACAAACGTTCTGTTTGAAAAAAATCTGATCTATTTTTCAATTTTTCAAAACATGGATTACAAGCGGGTTACCCTCTGTATGGCTACAGTTTTCATGCCTCCATTGCAATTATTAAGATATGAAACTGTATTTGGTGTACTATTTTATTTCATGTGCTTCTAGCTTGTTTTAAATGCAGACTTGCAGGTCTGTTTGACCGTGGTCTGTCTCAATAAGGATGTTTCTGTAAGGATACAGCATAAATATGCCAGAAATGAGCCAGAAGTAGTGTTGAGCGATACTGCTCGATATCTAAAAATATCGGATCGGAATGGTATCGCCGATATCAATAAATATCGGCGATATCCGATTCCGATACCGGAAGTCCAATGTAAGTCTAGGGGAACAAAATATCGCAACTAAAAAAACCTTTATTTCCTTGTAAACACTAAATATACACACATAGAATACATATATATATATATATATATATACATGTCATTGTGACATATATATATACATATATGTATAGTTTATACACTTCTACATAGTAAAATATCCTCTGATTCAATTGCCGGGTAAAGCCGGCTTCTGTGAAAAGACAGAAGCACCCGACATGAAATGACACTTGGTGTACATAGGGTTAACCATGTCTTTTCATGTCCTTTGCTATCTGATTTGCACAAACAATTACATCAGTCTATGTGTGCAAAATTTCACACCTGTAGGGGTTAATTAAAGGTGTAAATTCGTTGTAAAAAAACGGACTTTTTTGCTACGAATTTACACCTTTAATTAACCCCTACAGGTGTGAAATTTTGCACACATAGACTGATGTAATTATTTGTGCAAATCAAATAGCAAAGGACATGAAAAGACATGGTTAATCCTATGTACACCAAGTGTCATTTCATGTCGGGTTCTGCATTTTCACAAAAGCCTGCAATTGAATTAGCGGCTATTATACTATGTAGAAGTGTATGAACTATAAATATAAATATATATATATATGTGTCACAAATTCAATGACATGAATATATATATATATATATATATATATATATATATGAGGTGTAAAATTGTTTAAAAAAAATGCGTGGGCTCCCGCCCTATTTTCGCAACCAGACAGACAAAGCCAGCGAATGGGGGCAGATAATAATAGCACAGAGATGGACCATTATTTTTGGCCCCCCCTGGCTACTAACATCTGCCCCCAGACACCCCAGAAAAGACAAATCTATAATTAGATTCGCCCTTTCTGGCACTTTGCCCGTCTATTCCCATTGCCCTGTAGCGGTGGCGAATGGGTTAATATGGGGTTAAAGCCACATTGCAATTGAAAGGTGACCTTAAGCCAGGTTAATAATTGAGAGCTGTCAATTAGACAACTATCAATTATTAATCCTATTGCATGAAATAAAAATAAAACACACACACTTTAATTAAAAATCATTTTAATGAAATAAAGACACATGTTTTTGACCATCTTTTATTTGACTGCAAAAACAATTTCCTGTAATAAAAATAAAATAAAAAAGCAAAATTATTCTTACCTATCCCATGCACAGTCAGGTCCCATGGTGTAATCCTTCAGAAAGGGTTAATGTTTACTGCAGAGACCGCAGCTAATGCTGCAGCCTCACAGTAAACCCCCAAATGAATGAGTTCCTCTCCTGGCTGACAGGAGAGGAAGTGGAAAGCTTAATTGATTGCTTTCCACTTTCACTTCAGGTCAGCCAGGGACACAATCAGTGACGTCAGAGGGAACTGATTAACAAAAATAGGGGTTCCCTTCGAATAAAAAATGGCGTCGGGTCCCCCCTATTTTTGTTAACCAGCCAGATGAAGCAGACCGCTGAGGCCTGGATTTTCAGGCTGTTAAGGAGCCAAGATCCATGGACCTTGCCAGCCTGATAATACCAGGCCACAGCAGTCTGCATATCTTGGCTGATTAACAAAAATAGGGGATCCCCTCGAAAAAAATTGGCGTGGGGTCCCCCCTATTTTTGTTAACCAGCCAGATGAAGCAGACCGCTGAGGCCTGGATTTTCAGGCTGTTAAGGAGCCAAGATCCATGGACCTTGCCAGCATGATAATACCAGGCCACAGCAGTCTGCATATCTTGGCTGATTAACAAAAATAGGGATCCCATCGAAAAAAATTAGCGTGGGGTCCCCCCTATTTTTGTTAACCAGCCAGATGAAGCAGACCGCTGAGGCCTGGATTTTCAGGCTGTTAAGGAGCCAAGATCCATGGACCTTGCCAGCCTGATAATACCAGGCCACAGCAGTCTGCATATCTTGGCTGATTAACAAAAATAGGGGATCCCCTCGAAAAAAATTGGCGTGGGGTTCTCCCTATTTTTGTTAACCAGCCAGATGAAGCAGACCGCTGAGGCCTGGATTTTCAGGCTGTTAAGGAGCCAAGATCCATGGACCTTGCCAGCCTGATAATACCAGGCCACAGCAGTCTGCATATCTTGGCTGATTAACAAAAATAGGGGATCCCCTCGAAGAAAATTGGCGTGGGGTCCCCCCTATTTTTGTTAACCAGCCAGATGAAGCAGACCGCTGAGGCCTGGTTTTTCAGGCTGGTAAGGATCCAATATCCATAGACCTTGCAAGCCTGATAATACCAGGCCACAGCAGTCTGCTTAGTTGGCTGGTTAACAAAAATAGGGGATCCCCTCGAAAAAAAAACAGCGTAGGGGTCCCCCTATTTTTGTTAACCAGCCAAGTAAAATGCAGACTGCTGCGGCCTGGTATTAAAAGACTGTCAAGGCCCATGGATTTTGGCCCTCAACAGCCTGATAATACCAGGCTACAGCAGCCCCACATTTGGCGCATCAAAAGATGTGCCAATTGTGGCACTTTACCCGGCTCTTCCCACTGCCCTGTAGCGGTGGCAAGTGGGGTAATAAGGGGTTAATGTCACCGTTGATTGCACGGTGACAATAAGCCCGGTTAATAATGGAGAGGTGTCAATAAGACACCGATCCATTATTAATCCCAAAGTTATTAAATGCATAAAAAAAAGACAAAGCAAGAAAAAAGTATTTTAATGAAATAAAGAGACAACACAGTTTTCATTTCTTTTATTACACTCTCATTCCTGCGACGCCATCGATCTCCTATAAAAAAAGAAAAAAAAACAAACCAACAGTATACCACCTGTCCGACGCAGTCCATAGTAATGACTGTCCCATGACGATCCAGCTCTGCTACATCGCAATGAGAGGCAGAACCTGTCATCGCGACGCAGCACAGCTGATTACCTGCTTCCCCGGCGGTGACGTCATCGGACTGACTGCTTTACGGCCAGGATTACCCAGCAGTCACTGCAGTTATCGCGAGAAACTGCATGTGACCGCCGGGGAAAGATGATGGCGGCCATGAAGCAGTCCAGGCCGTGACCGCCGGAGATCTTCTGCCAGGTAAGTGCCGCTGACTCCTGACAGACCCGACCGACGGACACTGACAGTGACAGACCCGACCGACAGACACTGACAGTGACAGTGACAATCCCGATTCCGGTATCCGATATGACGAAAATATCGGTACTCGGAATCGAAAGCCCGATACAGCTAATATCGGCCGATACCCGATATTTGCAGTATCGTATCGCTCAACACTAGCCAGAAGTAAACAGAAGGTACGACTAACCACTAAAATGTAATACATTTCTTTCTCTTTCCCCCACACTTACTCTCATCATGCTTACATACGTTCTAACAGTTTGGGCTCCATTACTGCTCACTCTTCTTCGCTATCCACAAACCCCAGCAACCTCTAACCAAGTAATAATCTAGCCTTCCTTTAACCCCCCCACCTGACCGCCTCTTCCGACCTGCTTCTCAACCTCAGATCTCTCCTAATAAAACACAAAACAAGTCGTCCAATGTCCTTCTTCCACCTGCTCTCCCTCTCTCTGCTTCTCACTGCAGGCGACATATCTCCCAATCCTGGACACCCACAGCTCATACCTCCCATTATTACCCCCTTCTATCGCTCCCAACCCAATTTAAACACCCGAAATCTTGCCCACTTCAAATCCGTGCCCTTGATGCTCACCACCTTGCTCGCTCTCTCTAGATCCCTCTGGAATGCCTGCTCTGTCTGCAATAAACTCCACATGATTCACAACCTCTTTACCTCTTGTAATTAGTGTTGAGCGATACTGCTCGATATCTAAAAATATCGGATCGGAATGGTATCGCCGATATCACTAAATATCGGCGATATCCGATTCCGATACCGGAAGTCCCATGTAAGTCTATGGGAACAAAATATCGCAACTAAAAAAAACCTTTATTTCCTTGTAAACACTAAATATACACACATAGAATACATATATATATATATATATATATATATAATATATACATGTCATTGTGACATATATATATATATACATATATGTATAGTTTATAACTTCTACATAGTAAAATATCCTCTGATTCAATTGCCGGGTAAAGCCGGCTTCTGTGAAAAGACAGAAGCACCCGACATGAAATGACACTTGGTGTACATAGGGTTAACCATGTCTTTTCATGTCGTTTGCAATCTGATTTGCACAAACAATTACATCAGTCTATGTGTGCAAAATTTCACACCTGTGGGGGTTAATTAAAGGTGTAAATTCGTTGTAAAAAAACGGACTTTTTTGCTACGAATTTACACCTTTAATTAACCCCTACAGGTGTGAAATTTTGCACACATAGACTGATGTAATTGTTTGTGCAAATCAGATAGCAAAGGACATGAAAAGACATGGTTAACCCTATGTACACCAAGTGTCATTTCATGACGGGTTCTGCATTTTCACAAAAGCCGTCAATTGAATTAGCGGCTATTATACTATGTAGAAGTGTATGAACTATAAATATAAATATATATATATGTGTCACAAATTCAATGACATGTATATATATATATATATGAGGTGTAAAATTGTTTAAAAAAAATTTGTGGGCTCCCGCCCTATTTTCGCAACCAGACAGACAAAGCCAGCGAATGAGGGCAGATAATAATAGCCCAGAGAGGGACCATTATTTTTGGCCCCCCCTGGCTACTAACATCTGCCCCCAGACATCCCAGAAAAGACAAATCTATAATTAGATTCGCCCTTTCTGGCACTTTGCCCGTCTATTCCCATTGCCCTATAGCGGTGGCGAATGGGTTAATATGGGGTTAAAGCCACATTGCAATTGAAAGGTGACCTTAAGCCAGGTTAATAATTGAGAGCTGTCAATTAGACAACTATCAATTATTAATCCTATTGCATGAAATAAAAATAAAACACACACACTTTAATTAAAAATCATTTTAATGAAATAAAGACACATGTTTTTGACCATCTTTTATTTGACTGCAAAAACCATTTCCTGTAATAAAAATAAAATAAAAAAGCAAAATTATTCTTACCTATCCCATGCACAGTCAGGTCCCATGGTGTAATCCTTCAGAAAGGGTTAATGTTTACTGCAGGGACCGCAGCTAATGCTGCAGCCTCACAGTAAACCCCCAAATGAATGAGTTCCTCTCCTGGCTGACAGGAGAGGAAGTGGAAAGCTTAATTGATTGCTTTCCACTTTCACTTCAGGTCAGCCAGGGACACAATCAGTGACGTCAGAGGGAACTGATTAACAAAAATAGGGGTTCCCTTTGAATAAAAAATGGCGTCGGGTCCCCCCTATTTTTTAACCAGCCTGATGAAGCAGACCGCTGAGGCCTGGATTTTCAGGCTGTTAAGGAGCCAAGATCCATGGACCTTGCCAGCCTGATAATACCAGGCCACAGCAGTCTGCATATCTTGGCTGATTAACAAAAATAGGGGATCCCCTCGAAAAAAATTGGCGTGGGGTCCCCCCTATTTTTGTTAACCAGCCTGATGAAGCAGACCGCTGAGGCCTGGATTTTCAGGCTGTTAAGGAGCCAAGATCCATGGACCTTGCCAGCCTGATAATACCAGGCCACAGCAGTCTGCATATCTTGGCTGATTAACAAAAATAGGGGATCCCCTCGAAAAAAATTGGCGTGGGGTCCCCCCTATTTTTGTTAACCAGCCAGATGAAGCAGACCGCTGAGGCCTGGTTTTTCAGGCTGGTAAGGATCCAATATCCATGGACCTTGCAAGCCTGATAATACCAGGCCACAGCAGTCTGCTTAGCTTGGCTGGTTAACAAAAATAGGGGATCCCCTCGAAAAAAAAACGGCGTAGGGGTCCCCTATTTTTGTTAACCAGCCAAGTAAAATGCAGAGTGCTGCGGTCTGGTATTAAAAGACTGTCAAGGCCCATGGATTTTGGCCCTCAACAGCCTGATAATACCAGGCTACAGCAGCCCCACATTTGGCGCATCAAAAGATGTGCCAATTGTGGCACTTTACCCGGCTCTTCCCACTGCCCTGTAGCGGTGGCAAGTGGGGTAATAAGGGGTTAATGTCACCGTTGATTGTCACGGTGACAATAGCCCGGTTAATAATGGAGAGGTGTCAATAAGACACCGATCCATTATTAATCCCAAAGCTATTAAATGTATAAAAAAAAGACAAAGCAAGAAAAAAGTCTTTTAATGAAATAAAAGAGACAACACAGTTTTCATTAATTTTATTATACACTCATTCCTGCGACGCCATCGATCTCCTGTAAAAAAAGAAAAAAAAAAAACCAACAGTATACCACCTGTCCGACGCAGTCCATAGTAACGACAGTCCCACGACGATCCAGCTCTGCTACATTGCAATGACAGGCAGAGCCTGTCATCGCAACGCAGCACAGCTGATTACCTGCTTCCCCGGCGGTGACGTCATCGGACTGACTGCTCTACGGCCGGGATTACCCAGCAGTCACTGCAGTTATCGCGAGAAACTGCATGTGACCGCCGGGGAAAGATGATGGCGGCCATGAAGCAGTCCAGCCCATGACCGCCGAGATCTTCTGCCAGGTAAGTGCCGCTGACTCCTGACAGACCCGACCGACGGACACTGACAGTGACAGTGACAATCCCGATTCCGGTATCCGATAAGACGAAAATATCGGAACTAAGTATCGAAAGGCCGATAGAGCTAATATCGGCCGATATCCGATACTTGCGGTATGTATCGCTCAACACTACTTGTAATCTTTCCTTATTGGGCCTCACCAAACCATGGCTGACACCCTCCGACACAGCCTCCTCTGCTTCGCTGTTACGGGGCCTTCACTCACCCACACTCCTCACCCTGGCTACAGACATGGTGGAGGAGTGGGCCTTCTCTTTTCTTCCAACTGTACCTTTAACTCAATTGCACCTCTTCCCTCCCTTATCCTCCCCTCACACCTGACCACTTGTGCACTTGACCCTATCCCATTCCACCTCCTCCTCAACCTCACCACTACACTAATCCCATCCCTAACCCATCTCTTCAACCTATCACTAACTTCTGGTACCTTCCCCTCTGCTTTCAAACATGCCACAATTGCACCTATCCTCAAAAGGCCATCCCTTGACCCGATCATATGTCCAGCTATCGCCCCATATCTTTGCTCCCATTTGCTTCCAAACTCCTTGAGCAGCACGTCCATACTGAACTTTCCTCTCACTTTGCATCTAACTTGTTCTTTGACATCCTACAATCTGGCTTCCTTTCCCACCATTCCACTGAGTCTGCTCTGACCAAACTTACTAAAGACTTACTTATAGCCAAAGCTAACAGACAATTCTCTATCCTCCTCCTTCTAGACCTGTCCTCTGTCTTTGACACAGTTCACACTGCCGCCTACTACTGATCCTCTCTTCCTTTGGTGTCAAAGACCTTGCCCTATCCTGGATCTACTCATACCTGACCAACCGCACATTTAGCATTTCCTATTCCCACACTACCTTCTCATCTTGCCCTCTTTCTGTTGGTGTCCCTCAAGGCTCTGTCATAGGACCCCTTCTCTTCTCAATCTATACTCTTGTCCTTGGACAACTCATAAAGTCCTATGGCTTCCAGTACCATCTATATGCTTATGAAATTCAGATCTACCTCTCTGGCCCAGATGTCACCTCTCTGCTGTCCAGAATTCCAGAGTGTCTATCAGCCATATCCTCCTTCTTCTCCTCTCGCTTCCTTAAGCTCAATGTGGACAAATCTGAACAAATTATCTTTCCTCTATCTCGTAAACCTTCCCTACCTGATCTATCACAATAAATGAATTTACACTTTCCCCTGTCCCAGTAATCTGCTGCCTCAGAGTAACCCTTGACTCTGCCTGTCCTTCACATTTCATATCCAAGCTGTCACCAACTCCTGTTGCTTTCAGCTCAAAAATATCTCCAGAATCCATCCTTTCCTCCACCCTCACTCTACTAAAATGCTAGTGCATGCCCTATTCATCTCCCGCCTCAACTACTGCAACATCCTCCTCTGTGGCCTACCTTCTAACACTCTCGCACCCCTCCAGTCCATCCTTAACTCTTCTGCCCGACTAATTAATCTCACTCCTGGCTACACTCCTGCTTCCTCTCTTTGCAAATCCCTTCACTGGCTCCAAATTTCCCAGCATATCTAGTTTAAACTACTAACACTGACCTACAAAGCCATCCATAACCTTTCTCCTCCTTATATTTCCGAACTAATCTCTCAATATCTTCCCTCACGTAATCTCCGCTCCTCCCAAGACTTTCTTCTTTCCTCCATGCTTATTCGCTCCTCACCAAATCGCCTCCAAGATTTCTCCCAAATATCCTCCATACTCTGGAATTCTGTGCCCCAACATGTCCAGTTATCCACCACATTTGGATCCTTCAGACGGAACCTGAAAACCCATCTCTTCAAACAAGCTTCCAACCTGTAATGACTATGCGACCACCTCAACACCATCGGAGCTACTGCAACCGCCAACCTACTGTCTCCTTCCCCATAATCCTGTAGAATGTAAGCCTGCAAGGGCAGGGTCCTCTTCCCTCTGTACCAGTCTGTCATTGTTAATTTGTTTACTGTAAGTGATACTTGTATTTTGTTGTAACCCTGTCTCATGTACAGCACCATGGAATTAATGGTGATATATAAATAAATAATAATAATAATATGAAGAATTTGTATTTTGATGTAACCCCGTCTCATGTATAGCACCATGGAATTAATGGTGCTATATGAATAAATAATAATAATAATATGAAGGGGTAAAAAAAGGATAGCATTCGTATGTCATGTGGAAGATAAAGACTACCATAAGGATGACATAATAATTGCATATGGATGACAATATGAATTACAAATCATCTATTTTTTGTGGAGTTTACATACTATTATCTAAACCTGACTTTAGCTGAATGCTCACCTATATATGTGTGCTAATTAGCCTTTTTTTTATAATGGACCTTAGTTTTTTTTTAATCATTACATTCTTGAAGCCATTAATTTTGTCACTGTAGCTACATGTATATAAGGCTTGTTTTTATGGGTTGAGTTGTATTTGTCAGTGGAACTTTTGTAGAATAAAAGTAACGTAACAAATAACTTTTATTAACTCTCGGGAGAAAGAAATGGCTAATCTCATACTATTTAATCAAGTGCTGCACAAATAAAGTATTAACTTTAGTCTATGAGTCAATGCAATTACATTGCTGCCAAATTCATATTTTCATATTGTATTACTTTGGTTCAGTGAATACACTGTTTGAAATAAAATAATTTGATTTTGAGTCACCAAATTCTGAGAGCCATAAGTTTAGCATTTCCTATCAACAGAACTGGATGATGTTTATTTTTTTCATAGCTTTAGTAGCTGTTGTTTTCAGTGTACAATTTTGATGTACATATATGATGTTTTGATGACTTTTAAAGTCAAACAATTCAGATGGAAACCATAATACATATTTTTTTAAGTTCTACTACAAAACTTTGATGCTAATCAATACTCATGGACAAGTTGTGATGCTGGGTAGTCAAGAGGTCCAAGATCAAAAGCCAGGAGGGTACATCATAAACAGAGGGTTAGACAAAGGCATAGTCGGGTCACAGTACAGAGTCAGAATTCCAAGAAATCAAGACAAAAAAGCTAACCAAATGAATGGACAAAACAAAAACAAGGTCGAGCATTAAAGATCAGAGTTCAAAACTGGGTGCACAGAGAAAACATACACCACTTGAGAAAGGCAACAATTGGCATAAATCTAAGGCAGGTAACCAGCTAAAAAAACAAGTAATTAGCCTGAACAGGAGACACATGGGGAAAGTCTGGCACACCCAGGCCCAGATTGGATGGCTAAACTGTCACTCAAGTCACTGACAGCTAATCACTTCTTTATTTTAAATTCTTGTAAGAAGTTGAAATTAGCAAAAACAGCAATTATGGCAAAGTTTTAATATTTTTAAGGCATTCACAATGCTTGTTAGATAATAAAATTATTTTAATGGACAGGTTATTATGGATGAGGCAATGCTAGATATGTGTATTTTGGAGGTAGGTTTTTTTTTTCCAAATTAAGACATTTTTTATTGAAAACCTTTTTTTCTCTTTAAAACATTTCATCTAATAATATTTATTAATACCACAAGGAGACTTGAATGTTGAATACTTTGATAATTTGCATAATATATTGTTATACTAACAGGCATCATATTAAGTACAGCCTCTAGCACAACAGCAGAGACAGAGGCATGTTAGATCACCAGTTGCCAAAGCAACCTACCAAAATCCAGATATGGAACAGCATGGGGCTATGGGCTGATAAAGAGAGCCTTCCCCCTCTGTCAAGCTCTATAATATGTTTACTGTAGACAACAGAGTTTAAAACTTTACTTTATGAGTAATGTTATCACCAATTTCTGCAGTTTCAGCAGAATCCTAACTATCTAAGCTCCTGAAGCTGATCACAAGGGTTCAGACACATTATCCATGCAGTAAGCATGACATTATTTATCAATTATGGGGAATTAATTCACACTACTGTACTAAAGGAATAGTACATTTAGAAGAACTTTCTTTGAGCAATGAAGCCCATCCTGAAATTATAGCAAAGACCCAAATGTATTCAAGTATTCTTCTGGAGGTGCTAGTGAATACATGGGAAATCCCAGAGTTCCCAGAGAAAGACATTCACTGTACACTCAATTCTCCAGCAAAAGTGTAGAATTGCATTCAAACAAATTGGTACATCAAAATCAAGAAATTTTTATAAGTGAAATGCATAGGTGTGCATTCACACTGTGGTGGCCATTTAACAAATAAAGTGTAGAATGAAAACAAACTCAGCAAATACCCTGTAAGAAATAATTAAATAGTAATAATACATTTAAATAACATAGGATACTTAAGCCCGGGTCTCACATAGCGATACACCAGCGATCCCGACAACGATCAGGATCGCTGGTGTATCGCTACATGATCGCTGCTGAGCTGCCAAACAGGCAGCTCAGGCAACGATCAGCACAGCGACACTGCGGGTAACATCGCTTAGTTACCCGCAGTGTACGTTGGATACATCAGGGCGCTGGTATCCAAGGTACACAGCGGGTTTCCAGGCACCGCCCCGCGCCTGGAAACCCACTGTGTACCTTGGTTACCAGCGGATCGCTGGTCTCCCGCCTGTCACACGCAGCGATGCGTGCCTGCCAAGCGGGAGACCAGCGATCAAAAATTGTCCAGGACATTCAGCGACGATCAGCGATACCCAGCAGGGGGGCTGATCGTCGCTGAATGTCACACACAGCGATATCGCTGGGGATATCGCTGCTGCGTCACAAAACTAGTGACTCAGCAGCGATCTCGCTAGCGAGATCGCTGTGTGAGACGGGGGCTTTAGTTCTGTTCTGCCCTTATCTATTTTTATGTCTTCTGACACATTCTGAGGTGAATTACAAGTGTTATTTACCATTCTCATTGGGGTGCATTTTTTCTCAGTGGGATGGCTTTTACACTTTGTTCTATCAAAACAGTGTTAACTAAGTATTTTTATGCTGCACATTACTATTATTCATTAAAAGGCAGTTGCTCATTTTGTTTTTATCCTAGGTTCAACTAGTACATGAAGTAGAAAATCTTGATTGCGACCTTAAGTAATGTTTTGATTCTCAGAATTTTTGTCAAACTGTCACAGTACTATAATTGGGGAAGTTTGGCATTTTTATATGGAACTAGCTGAAGAGCCCGGCGCTGCCCGGGCATAGTACCTAACTACGGTTAGTTATAACAAATTGTAATAATTATATCTATATACAAGTATTCAGCTTTCTCCCCATTATGTAGATAGGGCCAAAATAGTTTGGCAATTTGGAACGTGCGGGGGTTAAAATTTCCATTCAACACATAGCCTATGATGCTCCTGGGGTTGAGATGTGCGGGCATGCAAAATTTCATGCCCTAAGTACAACGGTGCAGATTCCTATCCCGGGCCAAAATTATTTGCCGATTTGGAATGCGCGGGGTTAAAATTTCGACTCAAAACCTAGCCTATGATGCTCCCGGGGTCGAGACGTGCGGGTGTGCAAAATTTCATGCCCGTAAATGCAGATTCCTATGCCGGACATACACACAAGCATTCAGCTTTCTCCCCATTATGTAGATAGGGCCAAAATTGTTTGGCGATTTGGAACGTGCGGGGGTTAAAATTTCCATTCAACACATAGCCTATGATGCTCCTGGGGTTGAGATGTGCGGGCATGCAAAATTTCATGCCCGTAAGTACAACGGTGCAGATTCCTATCCCGGGCCAAAATTATTTGCCGATTTGGAATGCGCGGGGTTAAAATTTTGACTCAAAACCTAGCCTATGACGCTCCCGGGGTCGAGACGTGCGGGTGTGCAAAATTTCATGCCCGTAAATGCAGATTCCTATGCCGGACATACACACAAGCATTCAGCTTTCTCCCCATTATGTAGATAGGGCCAAAATTGTTTGGCGATTTGGAACGCGCGGGGTTAAAATTTCGATTCAAAACATAGCCTAGGACTCTTTCGGGGTCGAGACGTGCGGGCGTGCAAAATTTCATGCCCGTAAGTGCGACGGTGCGGATTCCAATCCCGGACAAACATACCCACATACATACACACATACATACATTCAGCTTTATATATTAGATTTTGCATTACATGGCACTGAATATCATCCTACAAGGATCCAAAACCTGCTCGATTACAGTGCTGTGACAGTTTAAGGTAGATTATGAGAATCACCCTGAGGTTAGTAATGGAGAGGCATAGATGCGACCATCAAGGCTGATAACCAATGGTGAATGAGATGCTGTGAGCACAGCATCAGTGACTAGTGGTGACGTCATAAAGGTTACCGCAGGTTACTGAGGCTGTGGTCCCAGCCGGCTGGATTGCAGTGACCTGAGCACAGTGAAAAAAAGTCAGTGAGGAGGTCACCGCAGTTGAAGCTCAGTGACTTCCGCAGATTACCGTGAGAAATTATTTTTCCAACGGTTCTGAGGTCCCCACAGTTCAGCCCGGTTGAATTCAGCCTCAGTAACCTGCGGTAACCTCGATGACGTCACCGCTAGTCAATAATGCTGCTCTCGCATCACTCATTTACCTGTGGTTCTCAGGTTTATTTCATGGGACAGAACGATGGAGAGGTGAGGGATATTGTTTTTTATTTTTGTTTTATTGCAGGAGATGAGGAATTTAATGGCATTAGGCTTTAGGTGCGTATAACCGTGTTTCTTATTTTTAATAAAAATGGAAAATGTGTTTTGTTTTATTTCTAATAAAAGGACTTTAATTGCTGTATCTTTATTTACAATATAGTTCTAGGAGTAATAATGAATATGTGTCTTATAGATATCTCTCCATTACTAATCCGTGGGCTTGATGTCACTGACTATTCAAAGACAACATCAATAGATTTCAAACACCCTGCCACGATCCTCTACACGTTTCTGCAACCATGATAACCTCATACCCATTCATCCAGCCCCCACTCCTCCGGTCTTCCTATCTGGAGCACTATGGAACGCACGCGCAGTCTGCAATAAACTGTCATTTATCCACGACCTCTTCATCACCAACAAACTCTCCTTCCTTGATATCACTGAAACCTGGCTCACCCCTTCTGACTCAGCCTCTACAGCTGCACTCTCTTATGGCGGATTCCATATTTCTCACACCCCCCGCCCCAGCAAGAAACATGGTGGAGCTGTTGGCTTGCTCCTCTCCAATTCCTGTTCCTTTACCCCACTTCCTCTCCCACCCTCCCCTACTCTTCCCTCGTTTGAGGTGCACTCCGTTCGCATCTACTCCCCTTCCAACCTCCTGCTAGCTGTCATCTACTGCCCCCCAGAACTAGCCATCTCCACCTTTCTCGATCACTTCACCACCTGGCTACTTCATTTCCTCTCTGCTGACATCCCCACTATCATCATGGGTGACTTCAACATCCCCATTAACATTTCGACCTCCGCTGCCTCCAAACTTTTATCGCTCACTGCCTCCTTTGGCCTCACTCAATGGTCCTCTGCGGCCACTCACAAAGATGGTCGCACACTGGACCTTATCTTCACCCGCCTCTGCTCTCTTACTAATCTCACTAAATCTCACTAACTCACCCCTGCCCCTGTCTGACCACAACCTACAGACATTTTCTTCCCTCTCCTCTCCTAGTACGCAACCCCCGCTCCACAAACTCAGTCATCCTTGCAGAAATCTCAAACATCTTAATTTACAATCGCTCTCTGAGTCCCTCCTCCCTCTAACAGACATAGCTTCACTTCATGACACAAATGCTGCTGCCACCTTTTATAACACCACAATAACAGCAGCACTTGATTCGGCCGCCCCCCCCGCACATAGCAAAACTCGCACAATCAACAGGCAGCCCTGGCTGACCAGCCTCACAAAAGAACTGAGATGGGCTTCCAGGGTTGCTGAGCGTAGATGGAAGAAATCCCGCTCTGCCGAGCACTTAACCGCATATAAGCAGTCCCTCACCAGCTTCAAGTCCACACTCACTGCCGCAAGGCAAACTTACTTCTCATCTCTCATATCCTCCCTGTCTCACAACCCTAAACAGCTATTCAACACTTACAATTCTCTACTCGGTCCCCCAGCACCTCCTCCCTCTCATCTCATTACTGCTGAAGATTTTTGCCTCCTTTTTCAAGCAGAAGATTGATACGATCAGGCAAAGCTTTGACCCACAGCCCCCAATGCCCCTCTTAGCTGCTCAGCCCTGTTCCTCGAAAACCAACTTCTCCACCATGTCAGAAGATCAGCTCTCCACCCTTCTTTCAAATCACACCTCACCACTTGCACACTTGACCCGTTCCCGTCCCACCTCATCCCTAACCTTGCCACAGTCTTCATCCCTACTCTAACTCACCTCTTCAACCTCACACTTACAAATGGTGTGTTCCCCTCATCCTTCAAACATGCCTCGATCGCACCCATCCTCAAAAAGACCTCCCTTGACCCATCCTCTGCATCTAGCTATCGCCCAATATCTCTTCTCCCTTATGCCTCAAAACTACTGGAACAGCATGTCCATCTTGAACTGTCCTCCCACCTCTCCTCTTGCTCCCTCTTTAACCGTTACAATCAGGCTTCTCACTGCATTACTCAACTGAAACTGCCCTAACTAAAGTCACCTACTAACCGCCAAGAGCAAGCGACACTACTCTGTCCTCCTTCTCCTAGACCTGTCTTCTTCCTTCGACACTGTGGACCACTCCCTCCTGATCCAGATTCTTCCATCTCTGGGCATCACAGGCTTGTCCCTATCCTGGATCTCATCATATCTAACAGATCGAACATTCCGTGTCTCCCTCTCCCACACCACCTCCTCACCTCGCCCCCTCTCTGTCGGTGTTCCTCAAGGCTCAGTTCTAGGACCCCTACTCTTCTCCATCTACACCTTTGGCCTGGGACAGCTCATAGAATCCAATGGTTTGCAGTATCATCTCTATGCCGATGACACGCAGATCTACCTATCTGGACCTGACCTCACCTCCTTACTGACAAAAATCCCACACTGTCTGTTTCAGATTGCTTTTCTGCTCGCTTTCTAAAACTGAACATGGACAAAACAGAATTCATCATCTTCCCCCCATCTCACTCTACTCCACCAAACCTATCCTCAATGTCAATGGCTGATCACTTTCCCTTGTCCCGCTCTGCTCGGTGCCTTGGGATGATCTTCGACTCTGCCCTTTCTTTCAAGTCACATATCCAAACCCAGGCCTCCTCCTGCCTTCTCAAACTCAAAAAAATTTCCCGGATCTGTGCATTCCTTGACCACGACACCACAAAACACTAGTGCATGCCCTTATCGTCTCCTGCCTTGACTACTGCAACCTCCTACTCTCTGGCCTCCCCTTTAGCACTCTTGCACCACTCCAATTCATCCTACATTCTGCTGCCCGACTAATCCACCTGTCTCCCCGTTATTCCCCAGCCTCTCCCCTATGCCAAGCCCTTCATTGGCTTCCTATCGTCCAGAGGCACCAGTCCAAAACCCTAACTATGACATACAAAGCCATCCACAACCTGTCTCCTCCATACATCTGTGACATGGTCTCCCGTTACTTACCCACATGCAACCTTCGATCCACTCAAGATCTCCTTCTCTACTCTCCCCTTATCTCTTCTTCCCACAACCTCATACAAGACTTCTCCGTACCTCCCCTATACCCTGGAATTCTCTACCCCAACTCATCAGACTCTCGCCTACCATGGAAACCTTCAAAACGAACCTGAAGACCTACCTCTTCCGACAAGCCTACAACCAGCAGTGATACTCAGTCTATTGAACTGCCACACGACCAGTTCTACCCTCTCCTAGTGTATCCTCACCTATCCCCCTGTAGATTGTGAGCCTTCGCGGGCAGGGTCCTCTCTCCTGTACTTATGTGTGTCGTGTATTGCTCATATTTATTGTACTTGTCTATATTCACCCCCTCTCATATGTAAAGTGCCAGGGAATAAACGGCGCCATAAAAATGAATAATAAAACAATAATAATAATAACAATAATAGATGCGCCTTTTTTGGGTGGCTGTGGGCTGGTATTTTTAGGCTGGGGAGTCAATATCCCTGGCCTCTTATAAGCCCTCAGCTGTCAGCTGGGCTGGTTGTCACAAATGGAGGGACCTCATGCCGTTTTTAAATTATTTTTTGAACTAATTAAAAAATATGGCATGGGGACCCCATTGTTCTTGCTATCCAGCCTTGCTGAAGCTGACAACTGAGGGTTGCAGGCCCCAGCTGTCAGTTTTGCCTGGCTGGTTATGACCAGGGCCTGTGTCAGTACCCGGTGCACCCGGGCAAGTTTCGGGGCCCTGAGCAGGCAGGGGGCCTACTCAGTTGGGGACACCGGCATGCTATGGGGGCCCAGTGCCTGTGCCAGTACCGGAGGCCGATGCCTCGAGCAGAGCAGCGGCCAGTAAGGAGAGGTGAGTATTTCATTTTTTATATTTTGTTATGTTTGGCGCAATATATGGAGACCATCATATGGGGCCCATCATACACTGGAGCATCATATATGGGGCCCATCATACACTGGAGCATCATATAGGGGTCCATCATACACTGGAGCATCATATATGGAGCATTACATGGGGCCTATCATACTCTGGAGCATCATATATGGGGCCCATTATATTTTGAGCACTATATGGGGCCAATCATGCGCTGGAGCATCATATATTAGGCCCATTATATATGGAGCATTATATAGGGTCCAATAATAAACTGAAGCATCATATATAGGTCCATTATATATGAAGCATTATATGGGGCCCATCATGCACTGAAGCATCATATATGGGGCCCATCATATACTGGAGCATCATATGGGGTCCATTATATATGGAACATCATATGGGGCCCAGTATATATGGAGCATTTTATGGGGCCCATTATATATGGAGCATTATATGGGGCTCATTATTCTGTATGGAGCTCTATGTGGTGACCATAATACTGTATGGAGCAATATATAGGGCTCATTATTCTGCATGGAGCACTATGTGGTGCCCATAATACTGTATGAATGACTATACTGTCTGTCTTTTGAGCTATCGTAGAATTTACAATAGATATCACTCATTTAATGTATGAAGTATCTGAAATGTTTGGCATTGTACTATACCTATATTTCTCTGCCGTATCTGTGCATCATGAATTGTGGTATGTGCTAAAGGGGCCCACTGAGACTCTTTCGCCCGGGGCCCATGAAAACCTTGAGCCGACCCTGGTTATGACAATATAGAGGAACCCATGCCGTTTTTTTAATTTATTTATTTATTTATAGTGCAGGCGGTGGGTGACGAATGCTGCCATCAGCCACTCCTGTCACTGTTATTAGCGGCAGCAGGTGTAGGCTGATATAAATAATAGTCCCAAAAGCCGCTGTGCTGTAATTGCTCTCACTTGAATACAACTCTCATCATTCTCCCCTGCTCTTGCTGATTGCTGACAGAGCAGGGAAAAATGATGAGTGTCGTCTTCAGCACCAGGCGCCAGGGAACAGCGCTTACTGTAAGGCCTCTTTCACACATCCGTCTTTTTGTATCAGGCATGATCCGTCGAACACCTGAAGGGACGGATCCGGGGCTGAAACAAAAAACTGATCAACGGATCCGGTTTTTTGCTGGATCCGTCCTGAACTTTTGAACCCAGAAAAAGAGGGTTTCTGATGCCCGGAGACACTGGAAAATGTAGTAGTAGTAAGTAATAGTAGTAGTAGTAGTCCTTGATTTCCAGAATCCGGATCAGACTTTTGCCGGATTGCACAAAAGTCTGATCCGGTTCCATTGAATTCTATTGTTTCCGGCCGCCTGATGCGCCGCTTCAGGCACTATCAGGCGGCTCCGGCAAAAAAAAAAAAACGTTACATGCTCCGTTTTGTCCGGCCGCTGGAATGTACATTTCCGCCGGATCTGGACAAAAACGGATACAACGCAATGACATCAGGCACGATCCAGCGCTAATGAAAGTCAATGGAAAAAAAAAACCGCATCCGGATGCGGTTGGACAAAAAAATGCCGGAGGGCGCCATCAGGCGCACAACGGATGTGTGAAAGAGGCCTAAGGCTGCTTCCCTGGCGTACACCATGTGGTACTGATGTGGCACACGGTTGCCACACGTATTGCACACATGGACACATGGCCACTGATATCTCCAATAACGTTTTTTTCCGGAATTGAAAATATCAGGACTTGTGAAACCGGCCTTAGGATGTAAATCGGATGCTTGGTGTTAAAAATCGGATTGTGCTCACATGAAAAATGCATGACACTTACATTACACTCGTTCGACTTTGCAAGAACAAAATCAATAGTGTGACTCCATCCTTAGGGTATGTGCAAACATTGAATATTTGCTTGCAGAAATTGCTGCAAGATTTCTGTATCTCTTTTTAGGAGTAACTATGCAGCAAAAACACGCATTTGCCTCGGGTTTTTAGTGTTTTTCCCTCAGTTTTGTATGCATTTTTGTACAGCAATGAAGGCTTTTTTAGCTAAATAAAGATATTTTAAAAAATGTTTTGTGATGTAGTTTCTTGGTTCAACACCTTTTTCATTCTGATGCAGTAGCATTAGGGTAATGGGATTAGGATTTTGTGTCATCATCTAACATTGACACCAACCCCTAGTTTTGGAATGAAATGGTGTCAGCCAGACACCCTCATTACTAAGCTGGTAAGTAAACACATGCACACACACACGCACACACACACTGTAGCCATCCTATGCAGGACCGTTAACAGAATGAACCTATATAGGCTGTAACCAAACAGCAACTGTTAATTTTAAAAAAAAAAAAAAAATTAAAAAAACTTGCGTGAGATCCCGTATAATTTTCAGAACCAGCAGAGGGAAAGTAGATAGCTGAGGGATGATGTTAATATTTTGCAGAGGAGCTAATAGCCATAAAGGTTCCCAGGCTATTAATATCAGCTCACAGCTGTTTGCTTAGCCTTTTTTACTGGCTAGTTTATAGGGGGACCCCTGAAAAAAAATTGACATAGTGTCCACTTATAATAATATATGACAGCAAGCGTAGGCTGATGGGAGGAGTAGTCTCTCATCAGCCGGCACCAGCTGACCAGCAGTAAGCTTTTCACCGCAGGTCACCATTGCTGGTCACAGAATCTCTGCGGGGTCATGCTGACATCTGACAGAGTGACCCTGCAGCACTCTGATGGCGGTAATGTTTTTTTTTTAATTTTGAGCACAGGTGCCGGCTGACAAGAGACTACTTCTCATATCAGTGGCACTTGCTCTCACTGTTATCTGTTGTGAATGGGTTTGAGATGAGTTCTGAGCAGAGGCTTCCTCTGGTGGTTACAAGCGGTGCTGGTCTGTCCAGTGAAGATTGTGAGGACTGGGTATCAGGTGTTACTGACTGGTCTTATATAAGGGAGTCACCTTCCCATCAGGGTTGCCGGTGATCAATTGTTCTGGTCTGAATCCTTCATTCCTGTTTCCCTTGTAGCCTGCTGTGTCGTGTCTGCATCTCCTGCTAACAGATAAGACATTTTCTTCTTTTGTGTTTGTGCTATATTTTTGCATTTTGTCCTGCACTTCTGTGGGGGCTTTCAGGGTCCCCTCCGGGGGCTTTTGCCCTCTCAGTTTATTTCAGCCACTGATGTTTGTACTTTTGCTTTTTACAGTTTTTTCAGTGGCTGCTGTTTTGATTTTGTTACACCAGAGAACTAATTTAGGTGGAAGAGGTCGTGTGATCTCAGGTATTTTTGAAATTAGTGGAGTTGGTGCTTTTCAGGGTTTTCTGGGATTGCAGTAAGTACCCTTCCTATCCTTTTCTATTTAGATAGTTTGGGCCCCAGCGTTTGCTCATACTATTTTCTTTCTGTGTCAGTATTTCATCTTGTCTAACAGCCATTACATGTTTGGGGGCTTTCTATTATCTTTGGGGTTCTGCTCCGGGCAGATAGCTTTCCTATTTCTATCTTTAGGTGTAGTTAGTTTCTCAGGCTGTGACGAGGCGTCTAGGACCAAAGTAGGAACGCTCTACGGCTACCTCTAGTTGTGGTGGTTAGTCAGGGTACTGCAATCTCATAGATTCCAACTGCTCTGGTGTATTGCCTTTTTTACCTGCACTCCTCAGCTACCGAAACATAACAGTATCACCGGCCTAAAAATTGAAAATTGTATGGTACTCACAGAAGGGAAAAAATATTGTGAAAGAAAAAAGGTTGTCAGAGTTGTCAGAGATATTTTTCTGTTTGTTGCATTTTTTTCCCTCTGTATCTCTGGCTGCTTGTTCAGGATCTTTTCTCCCAATGGAGTTTGCACAGTTGTCTGGCCGTGTGGATCAGCTTGCCACTGAGGTTCAGAGTATTGCTGCATATCTTGCTAGGTTGCCTGTTGTGGAACCTAGGATCCCCATGCCAGATTTGTTTTTAGGGGATCGAGCTAAGTTTCAAAATTTCAAAAATAATTGTAAATTGTTTTTTGCCTTAAAATCTAAGTCCTCAGGAAACGCAGCGCAGCAGGTTCAAATTGTCATCTCTCTCCTGCGCGGCGATCCTCAGGATTGGGCTTTTTCCCTGACACCTGGGGATCCTGTTTTGAGTGATGTTCATGCATTTTTTCAGGCTTTGGGGTTATTGTACGATGAGCCTAATGTCACTGATCAAGCTGAAAAAGCCTTGTTGGCATTAAATCAGGGCCCTTATGACGCTGAGTTATACTGTCAGAGATTCCGCAGGTGGGCAGTCCTGACCAAATGGAATGACGACGCTTTGGCAGCCCTTTTCCGGAAGGGTCTGTCAGATAATGTAAAGGATGTTATGGTGGGATTCCCTGTCCCCTCTGGTCTCAATGATTCTATGTCATTAGCGATTCAAATTGACAGACGTTTGCGTGAGCGGAGAAGTATGCGTGGAATGGTGTTGCCTTGTGAACCAGCTTCTGAACCCATGCAGTGTGATAGAGTGGTGTCTCGGGCACAGCATCATGAGTTTCGAAAGCGCAATGGGTTATGTTTCTACTGTGGTGATGCCTCTCATGCTATTTCAGTCTGCCCTAAGCGGGGAAGACGTTTTGCACGCTCAGTTGTCTTGGGTAGTGTTCAGACTAAGTTTTTATTAACTGTCACTCTGATATGCTCTCTGTCCTCATTTTCTGCTCAGGCTTTCGTTGATTCTGGAGCAGCTATTAACCTGATGGATTATGATTTTGCTAAACGTTGTGGGTTTCCCTTGATACCCCTACATAAGTCTATTCCCCTACTGGGGATCGATTCTACCCCTTTGGCTGAGAATAAACCCAAGTTTTCTACTCAGGTGATAATGAGGGTTGAACCTTATCACCAGGAGTGCTGCAAATTTTTGGTTCTGTATAATCTGCATGACATTATCGTGCTGGGTTTCCCTTGGTTACAGTCTCATAATCCTGTTTTGGATTGGAAATCTGTGTCTGTAACCAGTTGGGCTGCCAATGTGTAAATACCAACACTCCTGTTTTTTCTGCCTCCCCCCAGGCTCAGGATGTTCCTGACTTTTTGATTGATTTTTCTGATGTGTTTAGCGAAAGTAAATCTGCATCCTTGCCTCCCCATAGGAGCTATGACTGCGCTATTGAATTAGTGCCGGGTTGTAAATTCCCTAAAGGTCGCCTTTTTAACTTGTCTGTACCTGAACATGACGCTATGCGGTCTTATATCAAGGAATCATTGGAGAAGGGTCATATCAGACCATCCTCTTCACCCTTAGGTGCCGGTTTTTTCTTTGTGGCCAAAAAAGATGGTTCATTAAGGCCGTGTATTGATTATCGTCTCTTGAACAATATTACTGTGAAATATCAATACCCGTTACCCTTGATTTCTGACCTGTTTTCCAGGGTGAAAAACGCTACTTGGTTTACCAAGCTTGACCTCAGGGGGGCGTATAACCTTATTCGCATTAAGCACGGGGATGAATGGAAGACGGCATTCAATACCCCTGAAGGGCATTTTGAGTACCTAGTGATGCCCTTTGGGCTCACTAATGCTCCTTCCGTCTTCCAGTCCTTCATGAATGACATTTTCAGGGATTTTGTGGACAAATTTCTGATTGTTTATTTGGATGATATCTTGATTTTTTCTAATGACTGGGACTCTCATGTGAAACATGTTCGAACTGTATTCCAGATTTTGAGAGAGAATGCTCTGTATGTGAAGGGATCAAAGTGTCTTTTTGGCGTACAGAGGATCTCATTTCTGGGATTCATTTTGTCCCCATCTGTTATTGAAATGGACCCGGTCAAGGTTCAGGCCATCTGTGATTGGGTCCAACCTACTTCATTAAAGGCTCCTTAGAGATTTTTGGGTTTTGCCAATTTTTATCGTAAATTTATTGGTAATTTCTCTGTTATTGTTAAACCATTAACTGATTTGACCAGAAAGGGTTCTGATGTGGTGAATTGGCCTCCTGAGGCAGTCTCTGCATTTCAGGAACTTAAGCAGAGATTCACTTCTGCTCCTGTTCTACGGCAGCCTGATGTTTCTCTGCCATTTCAGGTGGAGGTTGATGCCTCTGAAATTGGGGCAGGTGCCGTTTTGTCCCAAAAAGATCCAGAGACCTCTAAAAGTAACCCTTGTGCCTTTTTCTCTCGAAAATTTTCTCCTACTGAACGTAATTATGACGTGGGTAATCGGGAGTTATTGGCCATGAAGTGGGCTTTTGAAGAGTGGAGACATTGGCTGGAGGGAGCCAAACATCAGGTGGTGGTCCTTACGGACCATAAGAATCTGGTCTATCTGGAATCTGCCAAGCGACTCAATCCTAGACAGGCCAGGTGGGCCTTGTTTTTCACACGTTTTAATTTTGTGGTTTCCTTTCTTCCTGTCACTAAGAATGTTAAGGCGGATGCCCTCTCGAGGAGTTTCCTTGCGGACTCTCCTGAGTTATCTGATCCTTCTGTTATTTTGAAAGAGGGTGTAGTTCTTTCCGCCATCTCGCATAATTTGAGACTTGCTCTGGAGGGGTGTCAGGAGGATAGGCCCGAGCGCTGCCCTGTTGGAATATTGTTTGTCCCGGACCAATGGAAAAAGAGTGTGATGTCTGAGATTCATTGTTCCGCGTTGGCCGGTCATCCCGGAATTTTTGGTACCAGAGACTTGGTTAGTCGGTCCTTTTGGTGGCCTACCTTGTCTCGTGATGTCAGGGACTTTGTGCAGTCCTGCGGGACTTGCTCTCGCTCCAAGCCTTGCTCTCGCTGTAGTGGTTTGTTGATGCCATTGCCTGTGCCCAAGAGACCATGGACCCATATCTCTATGGATTTCATTTCCGACCTTCCTGTTTCTCAGAGAATGACCACCAACTGGGTAATTTGTGATAGGTTTTCCAAAATGATACATCTTGTGCCATTACCTAAGTTTCCTTCCTCCTCTGAATTGGTGCCGTTGTTCCTTCAGCACGTGGTTCGTTTACACGGCATTCCTGAGAACATTGTGTCTGACAGAGGAGTCCAGTTTGTTTCCAGATTTTGGAGGACTTTTTGTTCTAAACTGGGTGTTCAATTGTCTTTCTCCTCGGCATTTCATCCTCAGACCAATGGTCAAACTGAGAGAACAAACCAGACATTGGAGACTTATCTAAGATGCTTTGTGTCTGCTGATCAGGATGACTGGGTCTCTTTTTTGCCTTTGGCTGAGTTTGCTCTTAATAATAGGGCTAGCTCTGCCACTTTGATGTCTCAGTTTTTCTGTAATTCTGGGTTTCACCCTCGATTTTCTTCAGGACAGATGGAGGCTTCTGTCTGTCCAGGTGTTGACTCTGTTGTGGAGCGTATGCAACAGATTTGGGACCAGGTAGTGGAGAGGTTGTCCCTCTCTCAGGAGAAGGCCCAGCGGTTTGCTAACTGGCATAGGAATGATGGTCCTCGGTTTAAAGTGGGGGACTTGGTCTGGTTGTCCTCAAAGAATATTCCTATGAGAGTAGCATCTCCTAAATTTAAGCCTAGGTTCATTGGACCTTATAAGATCATGGAGATTATTAATCCTGTTTCTTTTCGTTTGCTTCTTCCAGGGACATTTAAGATCCATAACGTGTTCCACAAGTCCTTGTTGAAGAGGTTTGTTGAGCCAGTGGTTCCTGCTGCTGTGCCTCCTGACCCTGTTTTGGTTGAGGGCAATCTGGAGTATGTAGTTGAGAAAATATTAGATTCTCGTTTTTCTAGACGGAAACTCCAGTATTTGGTTAAATGGAGAGGTTATGGTCAGGAAGACAATTCTTGGGTGTTTGCTTCGGACATCCATGCTAGGAGACTCATCCGTGCGTATCATAGAACTCATCCTGACCGACCTGGTTGCTCAAATGAGGGTTCGGTGACCCCTCCTCAAGGGGGGGTACTGTTGTGAATGGGTTTGAGATGAGTTCTGAGCAGAGGCTTCCTCTGGTGGTTACAAGCGGTGCTGGTCTGTCCAGTGAAGATTGTGAGGATTGGGAATCAGGTGTTACTGACTGGTCTTATATAAGGGAGTCACCTTCCCATCAGGGTTGCCGGTGATCAATTGTTCTGGTCTGAATCCTTCATTCCTGTTTCCCTTGTAGCCTGCTGTGTCGTGTCTGCATCTCCTGCTAACAGATAAGACATTTTCTTCTTTTGTGTTTGTGCTATATTTTTGCATTTTGTCCTGCACTTCCGTGGGGGCCTTCAGGGTCCCCTCCGGGGGCTTTTGCCCTCTCAGTTTAGTTCAGCCACTGATGTTTGTACTTTTGCTTTTTACAGTTTTTTCAGTGGCTGCTGTTTTGATTTTGTTACACCAGAGAACTAATTTAGGTGGAAGAGGTCGTGTGATCTCAGGTATTTTTGAAATTAGTGGAGTTGGTGCTTTTCAGGGTTTTCTGGGATTGCAGTAAGTACCCTTCCTATCCTTTTCTATTTAGATAGTTTGGGCCCCAGCGTTTGCTCATACTATTTTCTTTCTGTGTCAGTATTTCATCTTGTCTAACAGCCATTACATGTTTGGGGGCTTTCTATTATCTTTGGGGTTCTGCTCCGGGCAGATAGCTTTCCTATTTCTATCTTTAGGTGTAGTTAGTTTCTCAGGCTGTGACGAGGCGTCTAGGACCAACGTAGGAACGCTCCACGGCTACCTCTAGTTGTGGTGGTTAGTCAGGGTACTGCAATCTCATAGATTCCAACTGCTCTGGTGTATTGCCTTTTTTACCTGCACTCCTCAGCTACCGAAACATAACAGTTATCAGTGACAGAACACGTAGGCTGATGGGAGAAGTTGTCTCTCATCAGCCGGCACCTGCTAACCTGCGGTAAGCTTTTTACCACTAATCACTGTATCTCTGCTGGGTCACGCCGATATCTGACAGCGTAACCCCGCGGGGCTCTGACGGCGGTAACGATCTACTGGTTGTAATGTTACCGCCAATCAGAAGCGCTGCGCCGGTGTTTCTCATGCTCAACTTAGGCAATAAAGAAAAATTTTATTGCAGTCACAAAACAACGTTTCTTGGTTCAACACCTTTTTCATTCTGATGCAGTAGCATTAGGGTAATGGGATTAGGATTTTGTGCCATCATCTAACATTGACACCAACCCCTAGTTTTGGAATGAAATGGTGTCAGCCAGACACCCTCATTACTAAGCTGGTAAGTAAACACATGCACACACACACGCACACACACACTGTAGCCATCCTATGCAGGAGCGTTAACAGAATGAACCTATATAGGCTGTAACCAAACAGCAACTGTTAATTTTTTAAAAAAAAAAAAATTAAAAAAACTTGCGTGAGATCCCGTATAATTTTCAGAACCAGCAGAGGGAAAGTAGATAGCTGAGGAATGATGTTAATATTTTGCAGAGGAGCTAATAGCCATAAAGGTTCCCAGGCTATTAATATCAGCTCACAGCTGTTTGCTTAGCCTTTTTTACTGGCTAGTTTATAGGGGGACCCCTGAAAAAAATTGACATAGTGTCCACTTATAATAATATATGACAGCAAGCGTAGGCTGATGGGAGGAGTAGTCTCTCATCAGCCGGCACCAGCTGACCAGCAGTAAGCTTTTCACCGCAGGTCACCATTGCTGGTCACAGAATCTCTGCGGGGTCATGCTGACATCTGACAGAGTGACCCTGCAGCGCTCTGATGGCGGTAATGTTTTTTTTTTAATTTTGAGCACAGGTGCCGGCTGACAAGAGACTACTTCTCATATCAGTGGCACTTGCTCTCACTGTTATCAGTGACAGAACACGTAGGCTGATGGGAGAAGTTGTCTCTCATCAGCCGGCACCTGCTAACCTGCGGTAAGCTTTTTACCACTAATCACTGTATCTCTGCTGGGTCACGCCGATATCTGACAGTGTAACCCCGGGGGGCTCTGACGGCGGTAACGATCTACTGGTTGTAATGTTACCGCCAATCAGAAGCGCTGCGCCGGTGTTTCTCATGCTCAACTTAGGCAACAAAGAAAAATTTTATTGCAGTCACAAAACAACGTTTCGGTCATCAACGGACCTTTTTCAAAGCACTGCAATGGACATACAGAGATACATACATCATATTATGAATAGACTCTGAATAAATCTTCAATATACAAGGGTAAATACATAAAAGAAAAGTATCCATAAAGAAAATGGCATCACAGTGGATATAAATATGTGATAAAGCAAATTATCAAGGCTAGTGAAAATGGAAAATGAAGAATTTAGGAAAATAAAGAATAAAAAATAAAAGAAAAAGGCTAGAGGTCCTACCCGACTGCTTTGAGGATATTTTCAAATAGGTGACAATAAGTCACATAAGGGCTATAGAAATGTCTTGTAGAGACGTTTGGCTGCACCAAATGAAATAGAGAATACAATGAGAATGAGGTAGATTGGTAGGTGGAGTAAATATAGTGTAAAATTAAAGTGGATATGACAGACATACTTTATAGTATTGGTGAGACACCTGAGGAGTGCACCTAGTGTGTCTAATGAGAAATTTTTACCTATAGGTGAAATATACGTCATATTAGATAAGAAAATAAACAGAGGAGTAACGATTATGTGGGACGTGCTGAATCCCGGTGTCATCAGATGCTAATGAACAGTGTAGTAAAGGATACTGAATGGACATAAGACAATGTGAAGTACATCTAATACATTTAATACCGTAATAACGTACACCTTTTGAAAGTGTAGATAATGAGTTGGTCCCAAAGAATGAAAGTACTTTGTGTACTTACTTAGGAGATGTGGTATATTTCTTAAGGTGACAAATATTCACTGTGGTGAAGGTGACATGGACAAATGAGATAATGTCCAAAAAAAAAATAAATAAATTGCGCACTGGTGATAAAATTAGTAAAATAACTAATGTGCACTTACTTAAGGCATGCGGTATGGTCCTTAGGGTGAAATTACATACACTGCGGTGGTAAATAGTATGAGCAGATAAGATAAAGTACATAATAATATAACGTTATCATGCGGTGGTGACGGCAAGGGTTAAAACACTATAGTGCACTTACTTAGACAATGCGGTATAGTCCTTGAAGTGAAAAGACACTGTGGTAACAACGGCATAGTCAGATAAGATAAAGTCCCATAAGTATTGTACCGCTATGATGTGCGGTGATAGTGGTGCGTTCTTACCAGTGGTGGTGAAGTAGAGGGTGCCGTCTCATGCCAACGCGGCGTCCACCGCTTGTTGGTGAATAAAGCACCATGCTCTGTCGCCATTTATGCCTGAAGGCGGGATTAGGCGTCAGGGCCTAAGCGGAAGTCAGGAACCGGAAGTGGGCGGTATCGCTGCGTACCACTGAATGGGACCATGCGTTCCAGCGGCCATATTGGGGCCGGACTAGGGCGGTGACTGTTAGGATACTATAGGTATCATTGAGAGAAAGGGAACGCTGGCTATTCAATGAATAGAAAGTCCGGTAATGGAATAGTGTCGTATCATATTATTATAGCAGTCGAGTAGGGAGGAGAAAAGGATGAGGAGAATCCAGAGTAGGACGAGGAACGTTTCAAATACTGGTTCAATAGAGGCGACTCTGGAAAGAGAATAAAGGCATTACAAACTGTAATATGGTGACATAAAACATAACCATTAGACATAATGATGGGGACAAGTTCATGTAATATTTGCTGACAGTCTATAGATACAATCAATAGATACAATCAATATAGTGGGACACTTTAGATGAATGAATGGAGGTCGTAATCTCTGTTTAAACCTCTTGGAGCGAGAGTCTGTAACTCGTGTATCCAAAAGGATTCTCTCTTTTTGAGATGTTTAATGCGGTCACCCCTCGTCTTTGTGGTGTGACTAGTTCAATGATTTGGAACCTTAGTTGTGCTATAGAATGTCCCATAGTAATAAAGTGATGTGGAACTGGTAATAGCATATTCTTACATCTTATTGTGGATTTGTGCTTGGAAATCCGATCCCTAATGGGTTGACTGGTTTCTCCCACATAAAGTAAGCCGCAAGGGCATTTAATAAGATAAATGGCATACGAGGAGTTACAAGTGGAGTAATCCTTAATATGGTATTTTTTACCTGAATGTGGGTGAAAGAAACTTTCCCCTTTAAGGACATTGTTGCACTGATTACAGTGCAAGCAGGGGTATTTCCCCACTTTTGGTTTGGAAAGAAATCTCTGTGAGGAAGCACATGATTGTGTATTCATATCGGCTCTAACCAATGAATCGCGGATATTGTGTGGACGTTTATAGCAGGGTAGAAATGGATTTTGGAATTCTTCTACATTTTGGTGTGCTGTTTTGAGTATATTCCAATGTTTACGTATCGTATGGTGCAGAATGTGGACGTATGGATGGTATACGTGTACCAAAGGTATGCGGTTAGTTACCGATTTACGGGTATTCGGTAGAGGTTTTATGGCTTCTGCTAATAAGATTGGGGGATACCCCCTTTCTTGGAATATTTTATGCATTTCATTGATTCTGATTTCACTTTGAGTGGGGTCAGATACAATTTTACGGACCCTTTGAAATTGTGATCGTGGGATCGCTCTTTTAGTTGTAAGAGGATGGAGACTACCGTAGTGTAAAATACTGTTGCGATCAGCTGGTTTTCTGTAGAGATCTGTAGAGAGTGTTCCACTAGTGTCTTTAATGACCATGGTGTCCAAAAAAATGACCCGATCTTGGCTATGAGTGATAGTGAAGGTCAGTTCTGGCCAGGCTATATTAAGTGTGTTGAAGAAGTTCAACAGTGTGTCTTCAGTGCCAGTCCAGATGCAGAAGATATCATCAATAAATCTCTTCCAAACTATACAATGTTGCTTGTATGTTGGATTAGGGTAAACTACTTCTTCCTCAAAGGCCGCCATGTAGCTATTGGCATAAGATGGGGCTACATTCGAGCCCATTTCGGTCCCTTTGGTCTGTAGATGAAAATATAAAATGTGTCTTCAAACATGAAAAAATTCTTAGTGAGGACTATTGTTAATAATTGTGTGCACAAGTCTATAATCTCAGGAGACTTATCAGACGAGTGAAGGAGATGTCTTATGTAGGATATACCCTTCTGATGGGGGATAGAAGTGTATAGATCTTTAACATCTAATGAAACAAGAATGGCATTGGCTGGTACTTTACCTAGATTGCTAATAGTCTGTAAGAAATGTCCCGTATCAAGGAGATAAGATGGAGCCTTCCGTGTCAACGGTGTTAGAATTTTCTCCAAGAAAATAGATAATGGCGACAATAAGGACTCGGTGGAGGCCACTATCTGTCTCCCCGGGGGATTCTCCAAGTTTTTATGAATCTTGGGTAAGATATAAAACACAGGAGTTATTGGATCTCTGGTGGTGAGAAACTCCTGTGTTTTGGAATCGATAACACCCAAGGATACATAATGTGTCAGAGTTTGTACAATAAGTGATTTGAGTTCACTTGTAGGATTCATGTTTAATTTGACATAAACATTGTCATCATTCAATTGTCGTGTGACTTCAGTGACATAGGCTGTTTTGTCCATTACTACAATGGCACCCCCTTTGTCAGCTGGTTTAATTATGATGTTATCATCTTGTCTAAGGGTTTGTAGTGCCTGAAAATCTAATGGTGATAGATTAGATTGGTAATGGAGTTTACCTGTCTCCATATCGTGCCTTAATTTCAAGAAAGCTGTATTAATGAAATTAATAAAGGTTTCAACAGCTCGTGAGTTGTGTGGTGGTCGAAAAATACTCTTATTTCTTAGACCAAAATCTGACACTGAAATCATACATTTAGGTGTTGACATAGCTGGTAATGGTAATTCAGGAGCCGTTGCAAAATGTGCCGATAATCTTAATCGGCGGTAGAATCGATGGAGATCCATGTCCATAGTAAAAGTATCGAATTTATAGGAGGGACAAAATGAAAGTCCCTTCTGTAGCAGGTTATATTCAGCGATACTGAGGGTGCGTGATGATATATTGACTACTAAAGGGTAATTACCTGTGAGCGTGTGGTTCGAGTGAAGTCCATATCTCTTCTGTCTGCACCCTCTGCGGGTCCTCTTCTTCTTTGACGCCGTCTCTGACCTAAAAAACGACTGGGTCTGGTTTGGAAATCACGTCTATCAGATTCAGAACCTGAAGTGGAAGGGTCGTTAGATGAGTGAAAATCAGCTCTTGTATTAAACTGTCTAGGACTGGATTTGCTCAACCATTGGTAAACCCTATTGTTGTCATAGTCCTCAGTATCTCTTCGGAACTTTAAGCGTTTTCTATTTTCGGTATCCCGTTTATGTTGTTCAATATTATTCTTAATACGTTCTTTCATACTGGTAAGTTCTTCTGTCGTACCTGCTGTTGATAGTTGGGTTTCAATGTTGGTAATTCTGTCTTTGGTCATGGCAATTGCTCCCTGCAGGTGTTCAGCAGTTAAAGTCATGATATCAAGTGAGCATTTGTTCAGAATCTGCTCAAATTTGGTGCAGTATTCCGTAGAATCGCTGAATAAAGTTGGACGAAGAGAGACTCGCAATCCCCGAGGAATCATGTTGACCCGAAGGTATTCAGATAGAGTAGCATAGTGTAGCTCATAGTTAACTTGGTGATGTAGTTCACGTTCCAAGTCCCTTCCTCTGGCTTCTCGTGGAGGGGTCTTGAGGAAATCACTAGAAAGATGCAACTTGGACAAGATATTACTTCTTTCATCAGTATTGTACGAGAAAACATTGGAAGTCATGATGACAGCATGCTCACGAAAGGGTGCGGAACGATGGTAAGATATAGTGTGGCACAGCTGTGTGTGGTGCACAAGTAGGAGCCCAACCACATGAGATTAAAGGAATAAACTTGGCACTCAACTTAGGCAATAAAGAAAAATTTTATTGCAGTCACAAAACAACGTTTCGGTCATCAACGGACCTTTTTCAAAGCACTGCAATGGATATATAGAGATACATACATCATATTATGAATAGACTCTGAATAAATCTTCAATATACAAGGGTAAATACATAAAAGAAAAGTATACATAAAGAAAATGGCATCACAGTGGATATAAATATGTGATAAAGCAAATTATCAAGGCTAGTGAAAATGGAAAATGAAGAATTTAGGAAAATAAAGAATAAAAAATAAAAGAAAAAGGCTAGAGGTCCTACCCGACTGCTTTGAGGATATTTTCAAATAGGTGACAATAAGTCACATAAGGGCTATAGAAATGTCTTGTAGAGACGTTTGGCTGCACCAAATGAAATAGAGAATACAATGAGAATGAGGTAGATTGGTAGGTGGAGTAAATATAGTGTAAAACTAAAGTGGATATGACAGACATACCTTATAGTATTGGTGAGGCACCTGAGGAGTGCACCTAGTGTGTCTAATGAGAAATTTTTACCTATAGGTGAAATATACGTCATATTAGATAAGAAAATAAACAGAGGAGTAACGATTATGTGGGACGTGCTGAATCCCGGTGTCATCAGATGCTAATGAACAGTGTAGTAAAGGATACTGAATGGACATAAGACAATGTGAAGTGCATCTAATACATTTAATACCGTAATAACGTACACCCTTTGAAAGTGTAGATAATGAGTTGGTCCCAAAGAATGAAAGTACTTTGTGTACTTACTTAGGAGATGTGGTATATTTCTTAAGGTGACAAATATTCACTGTGGTGAAGGTGACATGGACAAATGAGATAATGTCCAAAAAGAATAAATAAATTGCGCACTGGTGATAAAATTAGTAAAATAACTAATGTGCACTTACTTAAGGCATGCGGTATGGTCCTTAGGGTGAAATTACATACACTGCGGTGGTGAATAGTATGAGCAGATAAGATAAAGTACATAATAATATAACGTTATCATGCGGTGGTGACGGCAAGGGTTAAAACACTGTAGTGCACTTACTTAGACAATGCGGTATAGTCCTTGAAGTGAAAAGACACTGTGGTAACAACGGCATAGTCAGATAAGATAAAGTCTCATAAGTATTGTACCGCTATGATGTGCGGTGATAGTGGTGCGTTCTTACCAGTGGTGGTGAAGTAGAGGGTGCTGTCTCATGCCAACGCGGCGTCCACCGCTTGTTGGTGAGTAAAGCGCCATGCTCTGTCGCCATTTATGCCTGAAGGGCGGGATTAGGCGTTAGGGCCTAAGCGGAAGTCAGGAACCGGAAGTGGGCGGTATCGCTGCGTACCACTGAATTGGACCATGCGTTCCAGCGGCCATATTGGGGCCGGACTAGGGCGGTGACTGTTAGGATACTATAGGTATCATTGATAGAAAGGGAACGCTGGCTATTCAATGAATAGAAAGTCCGGTA
Source organism: Oophaga sylvatica (assembly GCA_033576555.1). Taxonomy (NCBI): domain Eukaryota; kingdom Metazoa; phylum Chordata; class Amphibia; order Anura; family Dendrobatidae; genus Oophaga; species Oophaga sylvatica. The sequence continues at coordinate 62,724 of JARQOD010000395.1, read as the reverse complement.
ATGGAATAGTGTCGTATCATATTATTATAGCAGTCGAGTAGGGAGGAGAAAAGGATGAGGAGAATCCAGAGTAGGACGAGGAACATTTCAAATACTGGTTCAATAGAGGCGACTCTGGAAAGAGAATAAAGGCATTACAAACTGTATTATGGTGACATAAAACAATAACCATTAGACATAATGGTGGGGACAAGTTCATGTAATATTTGCTGACAGTCTATAGATACAATCAATAGATACAATCAATATAGTGGGACACTTTAGATGAATGAATGGAGGTCGTAATCTCTGTTTAAACCTCTTGGAGCGAGAGTCTGTAAATCGTGTATCCAAAAGGATTCTCTCTTTTTGAGATGTTTAATGCGGTCACCCCCTCGTCTTTGTAGTCTCGAAAGCTTGCAATTTGTTACCATCTTTTCAGTTAGCCATTAAAAGGTATCAACCACTGAGGACTCTCAAGTCTAAACATCTATATAGAAATTCCAAGTGCACTTAATTGGCAAATAGTTTTAACCTCTGAAAAAGTGATGGCATCTGCAAATTCATTTATTTGATTGTGTACTCATAAACTTCCTTTTAAAGTTAATGAGATAATATGCAACATTTATTGATCACAATACATTACTCATTTCGCGGAAATGTCTAAGAAGGTTTACCTCCTGTCTTTGTTTTAAATAATTCAGAAAGTAATTTTACTTTTCCATCGGTGTTCATCTCAATAAAAATAAGAGCTTAACATGTGAGTAGGGTTGAGCGATACTTTCCGATATTGCAAAATATCGGATTGGATCGGCCCGATACTGAAAAAGTATCGGATATCGCCGATTCCGATACCGGAAATCAATGCAAGTCAATGGGACAAAAATATCGGAATTAAAAAAAAAAACATTCTTTCCTTGTAGGATAATTGTACATGAAGGAAAACAACAAAGAGTAATGTAGAATGTATTGGGGAGGTGGAGGAGACATTAACCCCTTTATTCCATCAGACGTACTATTCCATCAATGTGACCCTGGACCTAATTCCCATGGACGGAATAGTACGTCATGGGCGATCAGCTGCTCTCCCGGGGGGAGCGCAGCTGATCGCCGCCGGGTGTCAGCTGATTATCACAGCTGACACCCGTGACTGTGTGTCAGGAGCGGTCACGGACCGCTCCCGGCACATTAACCCCTGGCACACCGCGATCAAACATGATCGCGCTGTACCCGGGGCACAGGGGAGGATCGCGCAGGCAGGGGGCTCCCTGCGCGCTCCCCTGAGACCCTCAGAGCAGCGCGATGTGTCGCGCTGTTCCGAGGGTCCGTCCTCCCTCCAGGTCCCCGGATCCAAGATGGCGCCGGGGTCCTGCAGGGAGGCGGCTTCCTCAGTGCCTGCTGAGAGCAGGCGCTGGGGAAGCCTGCAGCGATGCCAGAGCGATCGCTGGTGTGACAGAGTGCTGTGCACACTGTCACACCAGCGATCTGCTAAAATACTGTGATGTCCCACCCTGGGACAAAGTAAAAAAGTAAAAAAAAATAAAAATAAAAAGTGGTAAAAAAAATCATAAAAAAAAAAAAAAAATATTCCCAATAAATTCATTTTTTTCCTGTAAATAAAAAAAAAAACAATAAAAGTACACATATTTAGTATTGCCGCGTCCGTAACGACCCCCCCTATAAAACTGTCCCACTAGTTAACCCCTTTAGTGAACCCCTTAAAAAAAAAAAAGAAGCAAAAAATCAATGCTTTATCATCATACCGCCGAACAAAAAGTGGAATAACACGCAATCAAAAAGACCGATATAAATAAACATGGTACCGCTGAAAACGTCATCTTGTCCCGCAAAAAACGAGCCATCAAAAAGCATCATCAGTGAAAAAGTAAAAAAGTTATAGCTCGCAGAATAAAGCGATGCAAAAATAATAATTTTTTATATAAAATTGCTTTTATTATATAAAAGCGCCAAAACATAAAAAAGATATAAATGAGGTATCACCGTAATCGTACTGACCCGAAGAATAAAACTGCTTTATCAATTTTACCACACGCGGAACGGTATAAACGCCTCCCCCAAAAGAAATTCATGAATTGCTGATTTTTGTTCATTCTAACCTCCCAAAAATCGAAATAAAAAGCGATCAAAAAATGTCACGTGCCCAAAAATGGTACCAATAAAAACGTCAACTCGTACCGCAAAAAATAAGACCTCACATGACTCTGTGGGCCAAAATATGCAAAAATTATAGCTCTCAAAATGTGATGATGCAAAAAACTATTTTTTGCAATAAAAAGCGTCTTTTAGCGTGACAGCTGCCAATCATAAAAACCCGCTATAAATAGTAAATCAAACCCCCCTTTATCACCCCTTAGTTAGGGAAAAATAATAAAATTAAAAAAATGTATTTATTTCCACTTTTCCGTTAGGGTTAGGGTTGGCGCTAAAGTTAGGATTAGGGTTGAGATTACGGTTAGGGGTGTGTTAGGGTTAGGTTTGTGGTTAGGGTTGGGACTAGGGTTAGGGGTGTGTTGGGGTTAGGGTTGGAGTTAGAATTGGGGGGTTTCTGCTGTTTAGGCACATCAGGGGCTCTCCAAATGTGACATGGCGTCTGATCTCAATTCCAGCCAATTCTGCGTTGAAAAAGTCAAACGGTGCTCCTTCACTTCTGAGCTCTGCCATGCGCCCAAACAGTAGTTTACCCCCGCATATGGGGTATCAGCGTACTCTGGACCACAAGAGTTATTGTGCAATTTGGTCTATTTATCCTGTTACCCTTGGGAAAATAAAAAACTGGGGGGCGACAAAATCATTTTTGTAAAAAAAAAATGATTTTTTTGTTTTTACGGCTGTATATTATAAAACTTCTGTGAAGTACTTGGGGCTTCATAGCGTTCACCACACTTCTAGATAAGTTTCCAAAATGGGGTCACTTGTGGGGGGTTTCTACTGTTTAGGCACATCAGGGGCTCTCCAAATGCGACATGACGCCCCCAGACCATTCCATCAAAGTCTGCAATCCAAAACATCACAGCTTCCCTTCCGAGCCCAGACGTGCACCCATACAGTCGTTTTCTCCCACATATTGGGTATCAGCGTACTCAGGACAAATTGGACAACAAATTTTGGGGTCCAATTTCTCCTGTTACCCTTGTGAAAATAAAATATTGGGGGGAAAAAATCATTTTTGTAAAAAAAAAAGGATTTTTTATTTTTACGGCTGTACGTTATAAACTTCTGTGAAGCACTTTGGGGTTCAAAGTGCTCACCTTACATCTAGATAAGTTCCTTGTGGGGTATATTTTCCAAAATGGGGTCACTTGTGGTGGGTTTCCACTGTTTAGGTGCATCAGGGGCTCTCCAAATGCGACATGAAGCCCCCAGACTATTACATCAAAGTCTGCAATCCAAAACGTCACTACTTCCCTTCCGAGCCCCGATGTGCGCCCATACAGTAGTTTACTCTCACATATTGGGTATCTGCGTACTCAGGACAAATTGGACAACAACTTTTGGGGTCCAATTTCTCCTGTTACCCTTGTGAAAATAAAATATTGGGGGCGAAAAAATCATTTTTGTAAAAAAAAAAAAGGATTTTTTATTTTTACGGCTGTACGTTATAAACTTCTGTGTTATGATTTGGTAGCTGAGGAGAGCAGGCAAAAAAGGAAATACACCAGAGCAGTTGGAAACTATGAGATTGCATTACCCTGACTAACCACCACAACTAGAGGCAGCCGTGGAGCGTTCCTACGTTGGTCCTAGACGCCTCGTCACAGCCTGAGAAACTAACTACAACTAAAGATAGAAAGAGGAAAGCTATCTGCCCCGGAGGAGATCCCCAAAGAACATAGAAAGCCCCCAAACATGTAATGGCGGTTAGACAAGAAGAAATACTGACACAGACAGAAAATAGTATGAGCAAACGTTGGGGCCCAAACTCACTAAATAGAAAAGGATAGGAAGGGCACTTACTGCAATCCCAAAAAACCCTGAAAAGCACCAACTCTACTGATTTCAAAAACACCTGAGATCACACGACCTCTACCACCTAAATTAGTTCTCTGATGTAACCAAAAACAAAACAGCAGCCACTGAAAAAACTGGAAAAAGCAAATGTACAAACATCAGTGGCTGAACTGAACTGAGAGGCAAAAGCCCCCAGAGGGGACCCTGAAGGCCCCCACAGAAGTGCAGGACAAAATGCAAAAATCAAGCACAAAAACAAAAAGAAGAAAATGTCTTATCTGTTAGCAGGAGATTCAGACACGACACAGCAGGCTACCAAGGAAACAGGAATCAAGGATTGAGACCAGAACAATTGCTCACCGGCAACCCTGATGGGAAGGTGACTCCCTTATATAAGACCAGTCAGTAACACCTGATTCCCAATCCTCACAATCTTCACTGGACAGTCCAGTACCGTTTGTAACCACCAGAGGGAGCTTCTGCTCAGAACTCATTTCCAGCCTATTCACAACACTTCTGTGAAGCACTTCGGGGTTCAAAGTGCTCACCACACATCTAGATAAGTTCCTTGTGGGGTCTATTTTCCAAAATGGGGTCACTTGTGGGGGGTTTCCACTGTTTAGGCGCATCAGGGGCTCTCCAAATGCGACATGACTCCCCCAGACCATTCCATCAAAGTCTGCAATCCAAAACGTCACTACTTCCCTTCCGAGCCCCGACGTGCGCCCATACAGTAGTTTACTCCCACATATTGGGTATCAGCATACTCAGGACAAATTGGACAACAACTTTTGGTGTCCAATTTCTCCTGTTACCCTTGTGAAAATAAAATATTGGGGGCGAAAAAATCATTTTTGTAAAAAAAAAAAGAGATTTTTTATATTACGGCTGTACGTTATAAACTTCTGTGAAGCACTTTGGGGTTCAAAGTGCTCACCACACATCTAGATAAGTTCCTTGAGGGGTCTAGTTTCCAAAATGGTGTTATTTGTAGGGGGTTTCCACTGTTTAGGCAGATCAGGAGCTCTCCAAACATGACATGGCATCCAGCCAATTCTGCTTTGAAAAAGTCAAACGGCGCTCCTTCCCTTCCAAACTCTGCCATGCACCCAAACAGTGGTTTACCCCCACATATGGGGTATCAGCGCACTCAGGACAAATTGCACAATAACTTTTGGAGTCTTGTTTCCCTTGGGAAAATAAAAATTGGGGTGAAAAGATCAATTTTGTGGAAAAAATATGATTTTTTAATTTTACGGCTCTACGTTATAAACTTGTGTGAAGCACTTGGGGGTTCAAATTGCTCACCAAAGATCTAGATAAGTTCCTTAGGGGGTCTAGTTTCCCAAGTGGGGTCACTTGTGGGGGGTTTCCACTGTTTAGGCACATCAGGGGCTCTCCAAATGCAACATAGCGTCCAATCTCAATTCCAGCCAATTTTGGTTGGAAAAAGTCAAATAGTGCTCCTTCCATTCCGAGCTCTGCCATGCGCCCAAACAGTGGTTCCCCCTCACATATGGGGTATCAGCGTACTCAGGACAAATTGGACAACAAATTTTGTGGTCCAATTTCTCCTGTTACCTATGGGAAAATAAAAAATTAGTGACTAAGAGATAATTTTTGTGGGAAAAATAGGATTTTTTATTTTCATGCCCGGGCATTATAAACTTGTGTGAAGCACTTGGGGGTTCAAAGTGCTCACCAAAGATCTAGATAAGTTCCTTAGGGGGTCTAGCTTCCAAAATGGGGTCACTTGTCGGGGGTTTCCACTGTTTAGGCTCATCTGGGGCACTACAAACGGAACATGACCCCCATCAATGTTTGCATTCCAAAACGTTACTGCTTCCTTTCCAAGCCCTGCCGTGCGCCCAAACAGTTTCCCCCCCCCCACATATGGGGTATCAGCGTACTCAGGACAAATTGGACAACAAGTTTTGGGGTCCAATTTCCTTGGGAAAAATCAAAAATTTGGGACTAAAAAATCATTTTTGTGTAAAATTGTTTTTTTTTTTTTTCACACCCAGGCATTATAAACTTTTGTGAAACACTTTGGGGTTCAAAGTGCTCACAACAGATCTAGATAAGTTCCTTAGGGGGTCTAATTTCCAAAATGGTGTCACTTGTGGGGGGTTTCCACTGTTTAGGCGTATCAGGGGCTCTCTAAACACGACATGGCGTCCAATCTCAACTCCAGCCAATTTTAGTTTGAAAAAGTCAAACGGCGCTCCTTCCCTTACGAGCTCTGCCGTGTGCCCAAACAGTGGTTTTCCCCCACATATGGGGCATTGGCGTACTCAGGAGAAATTGCACAACAACTTTATCTGCCATTTTCTCCTTTTACCCTTGTGAAAATAAAAAAAAGTTTGTAAAAGATCATTTTTGTGGCTAAAAAGTTAAATATAAATTTTTTCCATCCACATTGCTTCAGCTCCTGTGAAGCACCTGAAGGGTTATTAAACTTTTTGAATGTAGTTTTGAGTAGCTTGAGGGGTGCAGTTTTTAGAATGGTGTCACTTTTGGGTATTTTCTGCTATATAGACCCGTCAAAGTGACTTCAAATGTGAGGTGGTCCCTAAAAAAATGGCTTTGTAAATTTTGTTGTAAAAATGAGAAATCACTGGTCAACTTTTAACCCTTATAATTTCCTAACAAAGAAAAATTTTGTTTCCAAAATTGTGCTGATGTAAAGTAGACATGTGGGAAATGTTATTTCTTAACTATTTTGTGTGACATATTTCTCTGTTTTAAGGGGAAAAAAATTCAAAGTTTGAAAATTTCAAAAATTTTCAAAATTTTCGCCATATTTGCATTTTTTTCAAAAATAAACGCAAGGTATATCGAAGAAATTTTACCACTAACATGAAGTACAATATGTCACGAGAAAACAATCTCAGAATCGCGAAGATCCGTTGAAGCGTTCCAGAGTTATAACCTCATAAAGAGACAGTGGTCAGAATTGTAAAAATTGGCCCGGTCATTAACGTGCAAACCACCCTTGGGGGTGAAGGGGTTAAAGGCATAGATGTTTAACCCAATCAAATGGAATAGCTGGAATCCTTTTTTTTTTAAGACGTTCGGATTGACGAAGAAATTGACTATGTTGTTAACCTTTTTTCTATTTTGGCACATATGAATGTTTCACTACTTCCATGCTCTTCACCTTTTTTACTTCTGCCACACTTTCTCCTTCATGATCCTCAGCAGCAGCATCTTTTTCATCAAATTATTCTTCACCTTATTTATCTTCTTCTTAAACTTCTTGCTATTCATCTTTTTGGTAACATTACTCATATTCTTCTTATTCAACTATTATTCTTCTTCATATTCTACTTCTTCATCTTCTTACTATTCATCTTCTTCATCATATTCTTATTTGTGACAGACATTCCTGTAGTTGTAATCTGTAAAAGTTTGAAGATTTCATCCTTCCGTTCTTGCTGTCACCAAAGATTTAAATTACAACAGTATTTGTCCGCGTTCAGTTTAGCCTGCAGTAGCAGGCATTTTCCAGGGGCAACACGAGGAGGAACGGACTCACCCCCATACACTGCTTAGTCTTCTTCTGCTTATAATTTAGAGCATATATTTTGCTCTGAATTTTGGTCTTATACTTAATGTTCTTCTGCTTTTTGTTCTTCTGCTTCTTGTTCTTCTGTCTCTTGTTCTGTATCTTGTAGTTTGTCTTAATCTTCTTTGTCCTGTTGGTGATCTTCTTCTGGGTAATCTTTTATTTCTTCTTTGTGATGGTGTTCAGGCTCGTTGTCTTGATGGTCGACGTCGTTGGGGTCGTCGTCTTCTTCCGGATGGTCTTCAGGGTCGTCGTCTTCAGGGTCCTCGTCTTCGGGGTCGTCGTCTTCTTCGGGGTGGTCTTCAGGGTCCTCGTCTTCAGTGTTGGAGATCCAGAGTGATTACCCAAAAAATCATTTAAAAAATCTTCAACTTGGAAATGTAGCTGAAGGTACAAGAAGGCTGAGTAACTTCCGAGAACCAGCTGACGGTACTGGAACCCGGACGGGTAGCAGATGGTACAAGAGACAATGGAAGTAGCGAGGACCAGCTGACTGTGCTGGAACCCGGAGGGGCAGCAGAAGGATCAGTGCCAATGGCACAACCGAGGACCAGCTGACGGTACTGGGACACGGTTACTAAGCAGGAGGTACCTGTGCTCTAAAGCACTACCAAGGACCAGCAGACGTTGCTGGAACTCGGATACCGAGATGGAGGCACCTAGGCCAAAGGCACTGCCGAGAACCAGCTGACGGTACTGGAACCCAGACGGGTAGCAGAAGGTACAAGAGCCAATGGAAGTAACGAGGACCAGCTGACTGTGCTGGAACCCGGAGAGGCAGCAGAAGGAACAGAGCCAATGGCACAACTGAGGACCAGCTGACGTTACTGGGACACGGTTTCTAAGCAGGAGGTACCTGTGCTACAAAGCACTACCAAGGACCAGCAGACGTTGCTGGAACTCGGATACCGAGATGGGGGCATCTAGGCCAAAGGCACTGTGGAGAACCAGCTGACGGTACTGGAACCCGGACGGGTAGCATAAGGTACCCATGAAAATTTAAGTTGAAAGGCCGCGAGCCGGCCGCAGTTACCGAATCCCACAGTCCTACAGTGGGTGCTTGTCCTATTGTCACAACGGAAACAGCCTTTATTTACATATCCCGCATCCCACATAGGAAGCACCTAAACTGCAGGCACCATAGAGTCGGCTAACCTGAACGCAACACGACAGGACAACTTATTGGAGGCTAAGTGACGTTGACACTGCCAGGAAACAGCTGGCATGCTGTAACCAGGCTGGGCAGAAGTGAGTACCCGTGCCAATGACACTTCAGAGCACCAACTGGTGTTGTTGGAGCCCAGGGATGAGAGGAGAACACGGTGGAGGCATCAGGACTTTTTACCGTACACACAGCAGGGGAACAGCTGACATTACTGAACCCCAGTAACACAGGAGCAAGTGTTGATTGTGCACACAGCACTTCCGAGCACCAACTGGTGTTGTTGGAGCCCAGGGATGAGAGGAGAACACGGTGGAGGCATCAGGACTTTTTACCGTACACACAGCAGGGGAACAGCTGACATTACTGAACCCAGTAACACAGGAGCAAGTGTTGATTGTGCACACAGCACTTCCGAGCACCAACTGGCGGTGTTGGAGCCCAGGGATGAGAGGAGAACAGGGTGGAGGCAGCAGGACTTTTTACCGTACACACAGCAGGGGAACAGCTGACATTACTGAACGCCAGTAACACAGGAGCAAGTGTTGATTGTGCACACAGCACTTCCGAGCACCAACTGGCGGTGTTGGAGCCCAGGGATGAGAGGAGAACAGGGTGGAGGCAGCAGGACTTTTTGCCGTACACACAGCAGGGAACAGCTGACATTACTGAACCCCAGTAACACAGGAGCTAGTGTTGACTGTGCAAACAGCACTTCCGAGCAGCAACTGGCAGTGTTGGAGCCCAGGGATGAGAGGAGAACATGGTGGAGGCAGCAGGACTTTTTGCCGTACACACAGCAGGGGAACAGCTGACATTACTGAACCCCAGTAACACAAGAGCAAGTGTTGACTGTGCAAACAGCACTTCCGAGCAGCAACTGGCAGTGTTGGAGCCCAGGGATGAGAGGAGAACATGGTGGAGGCAGCAGGACTTTTTGCTGTACACACAGCAGGGGAACAGCTGACATTACTGAACCCCAGTAACACAGGAGCTAGTGTTGACTGTGCAAACAGCACTTCCGAGCACCAACTGGCAGTGTTGGAGCCCAGGGATGAGAGGAGAACATGGTGGAGGCAGCAGGACTTTTTGCCGTACACACAGCTGGGGAACAGCTGACATTACTGAACGCCAGTAACACAGGAGCTAGTGTTGACTGTGCAAACAGCATTTCCAAGCAGCAACTGGCGGTGTTGGAGCCCAGGGATGAGAGGAGAACAGGGTGGAGGCATCAGGACTTTTTGCCGTACACACAGCAGGGGAACAGATGATATTACTGAACCCCAGGAACACAGAAGCAAGTGTTGACTGTGCACACAGCACTTCCGAGCACCAACTGGCGGAGTTGGAGCCTAGGGTTAGTCAGGGAGTAGTCTGAGGCCTAGTATAAGCAACTTTGTAAGTTTAAATTGTAGGCAGCAGGACTTTTTGCCGTACACACAGCAGGGAACAGCTGACATTACTGAACCCCAGTAACACAGGAGCAAGTGTTGACTGTGCACACAGCACTTCCGAGCAACAACTGGCAGTGTTGGAGCCCAGGGATGAGAGGAGAACAGGGTGGAGGCAGCAGGACTTTTTGCCGTACACACAGCAGGGGAACAGCTGACATTACTGAACCCCAGTAACACAGGAGCAAGTGTTGATTGTGCACACAGCACTTCCGAGCACCAACTGGCGGTGTTGGAGCCCAGGGATGAGAGGAGAACAGGGTGGAGGCAGCAGGACTTTTTGCCGTACACACAGCAGGGGAACAGCTGACATTACGGAACCCCAGTAACACAGAAGCAAGTGTTGACTGTGCACACAGCACTTCCGAGCAGCAACTGGCGGTGTTGGAGCCCAGGGTCAAGGAGGTTGTGTAAATACTATATACAGTATTTGCCTTGTTACGTGGCAATTAAAAATGTAGATACTCCAAACAAGAGAAAGATAAGCTTTACTACCATAAGATGATAAATTTAATTTACCAAATTTATATAAATAAAGAATTTACAAACTTAACCGCATATATTCACATGTCGAACAGCAATGCAAACCAAAAAAAAATTATTAAGGAATCTGATATACAGGTTTAAATAAATGCATAAAAGTACATTTCAGAATCCATTAATGCTGGATAAGTAACAGTATGTACACCTGTAATATTGTATAGACAATGAATGTAGGACTTCAAAACATCATCAGCATTACAAGTTATATGTGACATCCAAAAAATTAACATTTGCTGAATAATGTAACTTAACCAGTTCTACAAATATATAAAATCTCCATCATGTAATCCTGATAATATGGGCCAATAATCAATTTTATGATCAAACATAACCTTGAAAAAGTGCATAGTGCATTGTGAAAATTGCTATTTATGCCTGAAAGTGGACTTGCAAGCATGACAACGGATAGATAAGGTATATATAGATCAGACTGCATAGCCACAGATGCTGAATGGCAATATAATACTGTACCTCAATAAAGTGTGCGTCACTACTACAGATCGTTTTTCATATAGCTTGATAAAGAGGGTACGTGCATGTATGCTTGCGCCTTTGTTTTGACGCACAGACTATCTTCCTGCTGTGACACGGGTAGTGGAGCGTCTGTGCGTCATATGACGCAGACTAACATTCACATTGCGCATCGTTCATCATCGCTAGCGTACCGACAACACAAAGCCGTTGTCATGACTGCTTTACTCAGTAAACATGCACCTATGATGAAACAAACACGCACGTGCCCTCTTAGAGAAGAAGCTACAAGAAAAACGCGTGGGAGGTGTGCCGCAGCCTTTTTTGAGGTACAGTATTATATCGCTATTGTACAGGTGTCGCTATTCACTCTGATACCTAGATATCATTAACCTTTTCTATCACTTGTCGTTGTTTCAGCTGCACTTGCAGGTATATATTTTGCTATTGTCAGTATGCACAATTCACTTTTTAGAGGTAATGCATGATTTGTGGCCCTTCTTATCAGAATTACATGATGGACCTTTCTGATATGGGGTGTGAAATTTGTGACTAAATCTGTATATTTTTGAATGACACAAATGTAAGTAATGATGATGAGGAGTAGTCCAACATCCATTGTTTGCACTATATTAGAGGCGTAGATCACGTTCCTTAAGCAACAATGGATTATTAAATTTACTTGCATGCCTTAATTTACAACCCGAGACCACTGAAGGCTAACCTTCGCACTGCAGCTGTTGTCAAAGTACAACTCCCATTATGCACTTCCAACCTTGCAGCATTTGAGGCATGATGTGAGTTGTATTTCTCCAAGTTGTGGAGTGCCAAGGTTCGCCATCACTACCCTATAGCATATGTAGGCTTTTGGGTTTGCATTTGTGTTCGACATGTGCATATCTGCACTAATACGTACAAATTATTTAGTAACAGATTTGTGCCAAAGAGGAATCATTTTCTGGTTTTAAAGCTGCCGTTTCACTCGTTTAGAGCATAGAAATCAGGGTGTAGACTCATACCTATGTGGAGCCACTTAGACATGTCATGTTGTTTTCAGCATGTGTTGGTAGCAGTAATTATTGCCGGACACACAGCAGGGGAACAGCTGGCGTTACTGAACCCCACAAACATATCAGCGATTGTTTTGATCTGTGCATTCAGCACTTCTGAGCAGCAACTGGCGGTGTTGAAGCCCAGGGTCAAGGAGGGTGCAGGCTGAGGCCTAGTATGAGCTGGTGTAACTTTGATTTTGAGGTAGCATGAATTATTGACGGACACACAGCAGGGGAGCAGCTGGCGTTACTGAACCCCACAAACACATCAGCGAGTGTTTTGATCTGTGCATCCAGCACTTCTGAGCAGCAACTGGCGGTGTTGAAACCCAGGGTCAAGGAGGGTCTTGAAATACAATATAGAGTTGCTGCCTTGTTACGTGGCACTTGGAAATGTATGTACTCAAAACAAGAAAAGCGTAAGCTTTACTAGGACAATAAAATGATTCATTTCAATTCAAAAAATAGAAATAAACACCGTTAAAAATAAATGCATATAAGCACATGGCAACAAGAAATGGAACACCACCAAAAAAATTAAAAAAACCTATAGGGGTTGAAATGAATGCATACAAGTCCATTTTTGAATTAATGAATGCTGCCTAAGGAACGCTATGTACAACCCTAATATAGTGCAGACAATGGATTTAGTAATAGTCATAATCATCATTACAATTTATATGTGACAGTCACACAGTTAAAAATACTTTCATTTATGAAAATTGTTACTTCAGTTCCCATATATTACATGTCCAGCATGGACTTATCAATTTTATGCCGCAATAATCTAAGATGAAGCATAACTGATAAAAAAAAATCATGCATAGTCCAAATTGCTGTGGGTGCCTGCAAGTGGAGGTGAAACAAAGGCAACAGATAGCTAAGGTATATAATATGTCTGTATCAGACAGTGCACAGCCTGTGATGGCGAATGGCGATGTCATACTGTACGTCAATAAAGGCAGCGGCAGCACTCATGCACTTTTTGCTTGTACACTGTTGAAGAGGGAACTGCATGTATGGTTGCGCAAAGCTTTATCCGCCCACACTACCTTCCTACTGTCACGAGTAGGGTAGGGTAACGTCTGGCTATTATATGACGCTCTCTTGCAGTGACGTTACGCAGAGTTCTTCTGCCCTAGGGCCGCAACAAAGACGACATCAGTAATGATTTACTGTCTAAATATCCACCTATGAGCAACGGAAACAAGCACGTTCCCTCTTCAACAAGCTACAAGACAAACAAGCATGAGGGGTAACGCTGCCTTTATTGAGGTACAGTATTAGATCGACATTGTCCATGAGTACCTATGCACTGTGATACCTAGATACCATTGACATTTTATATCAGTTGTGGTTGTTTCACAAGCACTTGCAGGTATAACGACCTATTGTCAGTATGCATGATGCACTTTTTAGCTGTAATGTATGATTATTGCGCCTTATTATCAGGTTTAGATGCTGGCCATTTCATATATGGTGTGTGAACTTACAGTTGTCCTCAATCTGTGTATTTTATTATGTCTGTCACAAATAGAACTCATGATGATGATGATGATGATTATGATTCGTACATCCATTGTCTGCAGTATCTTACAGGTCGAGATACCGTTCCTTAAGCAGCATTAATGGATTATGATGAAATGCACTTTTATGCATTCATTTCAAAACGTAAACCCTATGTTGGGATTTTTGTTACCATTTGTACTCGCCATGTGCATATATGCGCTTTGATGACAATTAATTAATATTTGTCCATATTTCTTATTAAAATTAATCATTTTATGGTTTGAAAACTGTATTTTTTCCTGTTTTGAGCATAACAATCAGGGTGTTGGCTCTTCCCTATGTGGAGCAAGTTAGACATCTGTTGTTGTGTGCATGTGGAGGGAGCAGGAAACTTCTTGCCAGACACACAGCAGGGGAACAGCTAGCATTACTGAACCCCACTAACACTGGAGCTTGTGCATTGGTCTGTGGACACGGCACTTCTGAGCAGCAACTGTCAGTGTTGTAGCCCAGGGAGTAGAGTTCAGGTGGTAGAAAGATGAACATAACAGGAGACATGGATACCGTTGCCAACCAGTTATTTAATCGGAAACCGAACAGGCAAATTCAGGCGAGATCCATGCCTTGTTCATTTTCAGAAAAGTAAGCCGGTCTACATTATCGGAGGATAGTCGCATGCGACAGTCTGTTAGTACACCACCTGCGGCACTAAAGATGCGCTCCAATAATACACTGGCAGCAGGGCAAGCCAGCACCTCCAATGCTTATTGGCTAAGCTCTGGCCATGTATCCAGCTTAGAGACCCAAAACTTGAATGGGGAAGAGCCATCTGGGAGTACACTGAGAGGGCAAGACATGTAGTCTGTCACCATCTTATGGAAACGTTGCCTCCTGCTGACTGGAGCCGTCTGGGATGGTGTAGACATTTGTGGCGCTGACACAAAACTTCGCCAGATTTGGAACATACTGGTCTTGCCCTATGCAGAGGCGCTGCTTCTGCTCCCTCTTGGTGCAGAGCTGTCTCCACTGCCTCGACACACAGAGCTGCTTTGTAAAGCAGTAGCAGCAGCAGTGCTCTCGGCTGGAATGGAGAACATGATGGATTGCACCAGTGTGTCTTGGTACTCCCGCATTTTACGCTCCCGGTTCAACGGTGTGATGAGGCTTTGTAAGTTGTCCCGGTAGCGAGGGTCTAGGAGGGTGTACACCCAATAATCAGACGTGGTGAGAATGTGGGCGATGCGGCGGTCGTTTCTCAGGCACTGCAGCATGAAATTAACCATGTGCTGCAGACTCCCAACTGGCCAAGAAATGCTGTCCCCTGCAAGAGGCGTCATCTCTGCCTGCTCTGCATCACCCCACCCTCGCTCTACATTCTGACTAGAGCATTGTGTACCTCCCTCTGGAGCGATGTCTTCCTCCTCCATTGACTCCTCCTCATCCTCCTCACAAAGTGAGCCCTGCCTAGGCCTTTGTGAGGAACCACGTTGCGCTGACTGACCAGAAGGTGATGGAATTTGTGACTCCTCATCCTCCACCTCTTCAAAAACCTCATCCCTTAGTGCCTGCAGTATTTTTTGAGGCAGGCAGATAAGGGGGACAGTCAGGCTGACTAGTGCATCATCTGCACTCGCCATCCGCGTTGAGTCATCAAACGCACGCAAAACGTGGCAGATGTCCTTCATAGAGGCCCACTCATAGTGGTGAAGTGTGAACGGCGCAAATTGCGAGTTGATTGCGCCTGATGCAGCTGATACTCCATTACTGCTGGCTGCTGCTCACACAACCGCTCCAACATATGTAACGGGGAATTCCACCTGGTGGGTACGTCACATATAATGCGATGTTCCGGAAGGCGAAATCTGCGTTGCAGAGCTGCAATGCGCGATCTGTCCATGCTGGAACGTGGAAAGTGAGCGCACTTTAGGCGGACCTTGTGCAGCAGTGCATCAAGATCCGGATAGTCCCTCAAAAAACTCTGCACGACCAAGTTGAGCACATGTGCCAGACATGGTATGTGAGTGAGGTTGCCAAGGGCCAGAGCTGCCACCAGATTTCGGCCATTGTCACACACTACCAAGCCTGGCTGGAGATTCGCTGGCACAAACCACACGTCGCTCTCCTGCTTGATGGCATTCCAGAGCTCCTGAGCTGTGTGGCTTCGATTCCCCATTGAAATTAATTTCAGGACAGCCTGTTGACGTTTTGCCACGGCTGTGCTCATATCGGTCGTAACATCTAAGCGTTCACGGGTCCATGTGGAGGTAGACAGTGACGGCTCCTGCAGCAATGATTCTGAGGAACTGGAGTAGGAGGAGGAGTCAATGTGTACAGACTGGATTCCTGCAATTCTTGGAGTTGGCAGAACACGTACAGCGCCACTCGCAAGATCTGTACCCGGCTCCACAACATTGACCCAATGGGCAGTGAGGGAAAGGTATCGTCCCTGGCCATGGGTACTGGTCCACGCATCGGTGGTCAGGTGGACCTTGCTACTGACGGCGTTTAGTAGCGCATGTTTAATTTTTCCCTCAACATGCTTTTGCAGACCAGGGACGGCTTGCCTGCTGAAATAAAATCGGCTGGGCATATTGTATTGTGGGACTGCCAATGCCATTAAGTTACGGAAACTGTCAGTCTCCACCAGCCTGAATGACAGCATTTCAAGGGACAGGAGTTTTGCAATGCCAGCATTCAGAGCCTGTGCTCGGGGATGGTTTGCCGAGTATGGCTGTCTTTTCTCCCATGCCTGTGCTACCGATGGCTGTACAGTGTCCTGGGAGTGTGAGGATGACAGGTAACTTGCTGCTGTGGGTGGAATTACACTGGGTCTCTGTACAACAGTGAAAGAGGTTCTTCCATGGCGATCCTGTGAGGAAGCCGAACCAGCTGTGTGTGAGCTGGAGGAAGAGGCTCCAACACGAGCTGAAGATGTAGGTGGTGCTGTAGGTTGGCCTACATCTCCAGTGTGTCTTTGTAACTCCACTACGTTCTTGGTCCGCACATGTTTCCACATATTAGTGGTTTTGAGGTTACTGACAGTTTTACCTCTTTTGACTTTTTGATTACACAGCTTGCATTTGACATAGAAAATATCTGCAAGTGTGAAAAAAAAGGACCACGCAGTGCAAGTCCTGGGAGTAGGGATGAGCATTCCGATACTGCAAATATCGGGTATCGGCCGATATTGGCTGTATCGGAATTCCGATTCCGAGTACCGATATTTTCGTCATATCGGATACCGGAATCGGAATTGTCACTGTCACTGTCAGTGTCCGTCGGTCGGGTCTGTCAGGAGTCAGCGGCACTTACCCGGCAGAAGATCTCCGGCGGTCACATCCCGGACTGCTTAATGGCCGCCATCCTCTTCTCCCCGGCGGTCACATGCAGTTTCTCGCGATAACTGCAGTGACTGCTGGGTAATCGCGGCCGTAAAGCAGTCCGATGACGTCACCGCCGGGGAAGCTGGTAAGCAGCTGTGCTGCGCCGGGATGTCAGGCTCTGCCTGTCATTCCGATGTAGCAGAGCTGGATCATCGTGGGACTGTCGTTACTATGGACTGCGTCGGACAGGTGATATACTGTTGGTTTGTTTTTTTTATTTTTTTACAGGAGATCGATGGCGTCGCAGGAATGAGAGAGTAATAAAAAAAATGAAAACTGTGTTGTCTCTTTTATTTCATTAAAAGATTTTTTCTTGCTGTGTCTTTTTTTTACACATTTAAAAACTTTGGGATTAATAATGGATCGGTGTCTTATTGACACCTCTCCATTATTAACCGGGCTTATTGTCACCATGCAATCAACGGTGACATTAACCCCTTATTACCCCGCTTGCCACCGCTACAGGGCAAGTGGGAAGAGCTGGGTAAAGTGCCACAATTGGCACATCTTTTGATGCGCCAAATGTGGGGCTGCTGTAGCCTGGTATTATCAGGCTGTTGAGGGCCAAAATCCATGGGCCTTGACAGTCTTTTAATACCAGGCCGCAGCAGTCTGCATTTTACTTGGCTGGTTAACAAAAATAGGGGGACCCCTACGCCGTTTTTTTTTTCGAGGGGATCCCCTATTTTTGTTAACCAGCCAAGCTAAGCAGATTGCTGTGGCCTGGTATTATCAGGCTTGCAAGGTACATGGATATTGGATCCTTACCAGCCTGAAAAACCAGGCCTCAGCGGTCTGCTTCATCTGGCTGGTTAACAAAAATAGGGGGGACCCCACGCCAATTTTTTTCGAGGGGATCCCCTATTTTTGTTAATCAGCCAAGATATGCAGACTGTTGTGGCCTGGTATTATCAGGCTGGCAAGGTCCATGGATCTTGGCTCCTTAAAAGCCTGAAAAACCAGGCCTCAGCGGTCTGCTTCATCTGGCTGGTTAACAAAAATAGGGGGGACCCCACGCCAATTTTTTTCGAGGGGATCCCCTATTTTTGTTAATCAGCCAAGATATGCAGACTGCTGTGGCCTGGTATCAGGCTGGCAAGGTTCATGGATCTTGGCTCCTTAACAGCCTGAAAATCCAGGCCTCAGCGGTCTGCTTCATCTGGCTGGTTAACAAAAATAGGGGGGACCCCACGCCATTTTTTTTTCGAAGGGAACCCCTATTTTTGTTAATCAGTTCCCTTTGACGTCACTGATGGTGTCCCTGGCTGACCTGAAGTGAAAGTGGAAAGCAATCAATTAAGCTTTCCACTTCCTCTCCTGTCAGCCAGGAGAGGAGCTCATTCATTTCGGGGTTTACTGTGAGGCTGCAGCATTAGCTGCGGTCCCTGCAGTAAACCTTAACCCTTTCTGAGGGATTACTCCGTGGGACCTGACTGTGCATCGGATTGGTAAGAATAATTTTGCTTTATTATTTTATTTTTATTACAGGAAATGGTTTTAGCAGGTAAATAAAATATGGTCAAAAACTGTGTGATTATTTCATTAAACTTCTTTTTTATTAAAGTGTGTGTGTTTGATTTTTCTTTCATACAATAGGATTAATAATTGATAGTTGTCTAATTGACAGCTCTCAATTATTAACCTGGCTTAAAGTGACCTTTCAATTGCAAGGTCATTTTAACCCCTTATTAACCCATTCGCCACCGCTACAGGGCAATGGGAATAGACGGGCAAAGTGCCAGAAAGGGCAAATCTAATTAGAGATTTGCCCTTTCTGGGGTGTCTGGGTGCAGATGTTAAGTAGCCGGGGGGGGCCAAAAAAAATGGTCCCTCTCTGGGCTATTATTATCTGCCCCCACTCACTGGCTTTGTCTGTCTGGTTGCAAAAATAGGGCGGGAGCCCACGCATTTTTTTTCAGCAATTTTACACCTCATATATATATATATATATACATGTCATTGAATTTGTGACACATATATATATATTTATATTTATAGTTCATACACTTCTACATAGTATAATAGCCGCTAATTCAATTGCCGGCTTTTGTGAAAATGCAGAACCCGACATGAAATGACACTTGGTGTACATAGGGTTAACCATGTCTTTTCATGTAGTTTGATATCTGATTTGCACAAACAATTACATGAGTGTAAGTGTGCAAAATTTCACACCTGTAGGGGTTAATTAAAGGTGTAAATTCGTAGCAAAAAAGTCCATTTTTTTACAACGAATTTACACCTTTAATTAACCCCTACAGGTGTGAAATTTTGCACACATAGACTGATGTAATTGTTTGTGCAAATCAGATAGCAAAGGACATGAAAAGACATGGTTAACCCTATGTACACCAAGTGTCATTTCATGTCGGGTGCTTCTGTCTTTTCACAGAAGCCGGCTTTACCCGGCAATTGAATCAGAGGATATTTTACTATGTAGAAGTGTATAAACTATACATATATGTATATATATATGTCACAATGACATGTATATATATATATATATGTATTCTATGTGTGTATATTTAGTGTTTACAAGGAAAGAAAGAGGTTTTTTTAGTTGCGATATTTTGTTCCCATAGACTTACATGGGACTTCCGGTATCGGTATCGGGTATCGCCGATATTTTAATGGTATCGGCGATACCATTCCGATTCCGATACTTTTGGATATCGGAAAGTATCGCTCAACTCTACCTGGGAGCGCCCATTTTTGCTTTTGGAAGAGAACTGCTCTGAACGGGTGCCAAAGTGGAGGCTACAGGCAACCGAGTCTGCAGCCTACCTCTCCCTCCTGTTTGGACCGTTGGGGGAATCTCTTCCTCAGAGCAGCTCCCACCACCTTCCTGTTCCTCACGCCATGTTGGGTTACGGACCTCATCATCTCAACTACCCTCTTCCAACACCTGCTGCTGTTGGGTGGTCTGGCCAGCACCATGCGCAACAGAAACTGGCACCTGAGTCTCATCATCATCAGATGCGTTCTGCGGTGTGCTGACCATCGGCACTGGCTCACCCGACTCTTCAAATTCAGAGACACAAAGCTGTTGCGCATCACTGCATACTCCCTCTTCTTCACATTCTAGAATGCTGCTTGGCTGGCCCCCTCTTTCCAAGCCAACAGATTCTGAGAACAGAAGTAGAGACTCAGCTGGCTCCTGTACAGAGCTCTCTGACTGCCTTGGCAATTTGGCAGGCGGTGAAGAGACAGATGGTTGCTCAACAGTGCTCTGGTCCTGAGAGGAGGTGGAAGCAATTGAAGTCGATGCGTTGGCTGCCATCCAACTGACAACGGCTTCAATTTGTTCTTCCCGCAGCAGGGGGGTACGACGAGCTCCTACAAAACTGCGCATAAAGGAACGCTCATGGGGAAAACTGGTGGATGCTGTGTCACTGGGGGCGGCAGCAGCCACAGAATCCCCACGTCCTCTCCCTGCTGAAACTCCACGCCCACGACCACGTGCCTTACTCCCTGCCTTCTTCATCTTGGTAGATTGAGAAAGATAGGCAGAAAAGTTATAAGGCCTAAGTGTGCTTATTCCTCAGAGACTGCAGTTGTAACGCTGGTATTGTCTGTACTTTGTTTTCCAGCGTTACTTTGCATGTTTTTTGCATTAACCCTTTTGCTCCTTTCCCCCTAACCAGCTGGGATACTGTTGTCTGTTACCTATATGGATGCTGCTCAGTTCCCGGCTCTGCTGCGTACCCGTACTTGCGTGAGTGGCTCCGCTGCTTTGCATGACCGCCCGCATGTGCGGTTCCTGACTTGCTGTGAAAGCCGTCCGTAGCTTGCAAAGTCCTCTGCAGTGGTGCATGACTTATTGTGTGGTTGGCAGCAGCCATTGTTGGGTTCCCTCTGTGTTGTGCTGTCTGGCTCTGCATAGGGGGCGCGGCCCACACCTGTCCTGCTTTTATGTGGATTGGGTGTTAACTAGAATTACTGCTCCAGCCTATCGCTGTGAAGCAGCTCATATATAAAGTTCCCCAGCCCTAGTGGGCGTTGCCAGAGCTTCACATTGAATCCACATTGAATCCCTGAACCTAGCCGTATGTGGTTGTGTGTTCAGCTCCTGCTCTGAATTTGATCAGCTCTGGAGAGCTGATTCCCTGTTCCTGTTGTGTCTTGTTCCCTGATCCTGGATCAAACCCGGTACCTGAATGTCTGAATTGTGTCTTGTGTTTCCGCCTATGCTGGGGGCTGATTACCCAGATCGCCGTTCCTGGAGGCTGTATATCCAGGCCTGTTCCTGCTGTGTCTAATTACCTGAACCCCTTATCCTGGATCGCATCCTGTACCTGAATGTCTGAACTGTGTCTTGTGTTTCCGCCTATGCTGGGGGCTGATTACCCAGATCGCCGTTCCTGGAGGCTGTATATCCAGGCCTGTTCCTGCTGTGTCTAATTACCTGAACCCCTGATCTTGGATCGCATCCTGTACCTGACTGTCTGAACTGTGTCCTCTGTGTTATGTTCCTGAAATCCTGCTGTGTCCAGAACCCTGTGCCAGTGACTGTGAATCCTTGCTATATAACCTGAGTTCATCTTGGAAGGAGGAGTCCGGTGTGTGCTGAGTTTCTGTTACTCTGTGCTCAGCCTCTGTGCAATCCCCGGCCAGCTCCTGTTGAGCCTGGCGGGGCTTGCACCAGACCGCTGGGGTTCCTTTTCAGGTCGCTGCCAGATGTCCGGATCCTATGCCTGATGACCATGGCCTGATGTCCGATGTCCGACGACCACTTCCAGATGTCCGGATCCTATCCTTCCTGCCTGATGTCCGGATCCTGCCGATCATTGCCAGATGTCCGGAGTCCGAGGCCTGTGTTCCAGTCCGTGTTCCTGTGATCCAATCCATGTTCCTGTCTGTGTTCCTGACTCCCTGAGACCCAATCCGTGTTCCTGACTCCCTGAGATCCAATCCATGTTCCTGTCCGTGTTCCTGACTCCCTGAGATCCAATCCATGTCCCTGTTGTTCCTGTGCAGTCTAACTCTGTTTCAGCCATCAGCTCCTGATTCCAGTTTCCTGCCTGTTACCTGTCGGCTTGCCTGTCTGCCATCCGACTGCAGCTCCATCCGGAAGTTCGGACATCATCTGCAGAGATCCCCGGCTCTTGCCTGCTCACCTGGGAGCGATCATCTGCCATCCGACTGCAGCTCCATCCGGAAGTTCGGACATCATCTGCAGAGATCCCCGGCTCTTGCCTGCTCACCTGGAGCGATCATCTGCCATCCGACTGCAGCCTACCTGGAGGCTCCACCATATCAGGTCGTATATACCTGCCTGTCTAGAGACTGCCTGGTCACTAGCCGTGACAACCTGCCTGTCCCAGAGACTGCCTGGTCACTTGCCGTGACAACCTGCCTGTCCCAGAGACTGCCTGGTCACTTGCCGTGACAACCTGCCTGCCCTGGTCACTAGCCGTGACAACCTGCCTGTCCCAGAGACTGCCTGGTCACTTGCCGTGACAACCTGCCTGCCCTGGTCACTAGCCGTGACAACCTGCCTGTCCCAGAGACTGCCTGGTCACTAGCCGTGACAACCTGCCTGTCCCAGAGACTGCCCTGGTCACTAGCCGTGACAACCTGCCTGTCCCAGAGACTGCCCTGGTCACTTGCCGTGACAACCTGCCTGTCCTGGTCACTAGCCGTGACAACCTGCCTGTCCCAGAGACTGCCTGGTCACTTGCCGTGACAACCTGCCTGTCCCAGAGACTGCCCTGGTCACTAGCCGTGACAACCTGCCTGTCCCAGAGACTGCCTTGGTCACTTGCCGTGACAACCTGCCTGTCCTGCCGGTTCCTCCTTGGTCTACCCTGTGATGACGTCTGTCCTGGGTCGGTGTCTGATGTTCTCCTGCTGAGCCTGTGCTACGCCTGAGGCCTGAGAGAGAGGCCGTCCTAGTATGCCCGTGCCAGATGACCCTGGACTTCATCAACCCGTGATGACCCCGCCATCGTCTGACGTTCGTCCTGGGCCGGTGTCTGATGTTCTCCTGCTGAGCCTGTGCTACGCCCGAGGCCTGAGAGTGAGGCCATACTAGTATGCCCGTGCCAGATGATCCTGGACTTCATCAACCCGTGATGACCCCGCCATCGTCTGAAGTCTGTCTGAGGTCGGTGTCTGATGTTCTCCTGCTGAGCCTGTGCTACGCCTAAGGCCTGAGAGAGAGGCCGTCCAAGTATGCCTGTGCCAGATAACCCTGGACTGCATCTACCCGTGATGTCCTCCAGCACCCGTCTGTGATCCTGAGTTGTGTACCCTTCTCTGATGTGCGGAATCGGGAGCCCGGTCTTATGTTCTGTTTATGTACTTTGTTTCTTTAAGTAAACTTTATGTTTCTTCTTACCTGAAGTTGTGCGGTGTTGTCTAGTCCTGCAGGTCGCCACCTTGCCCACATGCTCAGCTGCCACGGATCCCGGTCGCTGCCCTTCCCTAGTCCGGGCAGGCCCGGGTCTCCCTCCGTGGTCCAGTGGGTCCACATTCTCTTACCATCTGGGACCCATGCCTCACGTCGTCGTGGACTGGCGGCGTGGGAGCATTGGCTAGCTAGGCAAGCTATGCCATGTCCCGACGCCCCACAGCCGTGGGAAGTGCTACAGCAGTGAACACTGCAGACAACTGTTCACTAGCTCTGAAAGGCTCCTTTATGTACTTCTATAGTGTTTGCAACCAATGTATTGGATACAGATGGAAGCGCGTCACACTAATAGATTTGAGTTTTTTTAAATAGAATGGAGCAGCACCAATTAGCCAAAAATGTAAAGGATGAGGCAGTGACACACGCTCAGCAGACTCCAACCAGCAGTGGTTGAAGAACTAACTTGAGCGTGATCTGCACTCAAAAAAAGAGACCTCCCAGACAGCCGTGAACACTGCAGACAACTGTTCACTAGCTCTGAAAAGCTCCTTTATGTACTTCTATAGTGTTTGCAATCAATGTATTGGATACGGATGGAAGCGCGTCACACTAATAGATTTGAATTTGTTTAAATAGAATGGAGCAGCACCAATTAGGCAAAAATGTAAAGGATGAGGCAGTGACACACGCTCAGCAGACTCCAACCAGCAGTGGTTGAAGAACTAACTGGAGCGTGATCTGCACTCAAAAAAAGAGACCTCCCAGACAGCCGTGAATACTGCAGACAACTGTTCACTAGCTCTGAAAGGCTCCTTTATGTACTTCTATAGTGTTTGCAACCAATGTATTGGATACGGATGGAAGCGCGTCACACTAATAGATTTGAGTTTTTTGAAATAGAATGGAGCAGCACCAATTAGCCAAAAATGTAAAGGATGAGGCAGTGACACACGCTCAGCAGACTCCAACCAGCAGTGGTTGAAGAACTAACTGGAGCGTGATCTGCACTCAAAAAAAGAGACCTAACAGACTGCCATGAACACTGCACACAACTGTTCACTAGCTCTGAAAGGCTCCTTTATGTACTTCTATAGTGTTTGCAACCAATGTATTGGATACGGATGGAAGCGCGTCACACTAATAGATTAGAATTTTTTGAAATAGAATGGAGCAGCACCAATTAGCCAAAAATTAAAAGGATGAGGCAGTGACACACGCTTAGCAGATTCCAACCAGCAGTGATTGTAGAACTAACTGGAGCGTGATCTGCACTCAAAAAAAGAAAATGAAGGAAAAAGGGATCCAGCTTCAATAAAATCTTCATCTTTATTGATTCATAAAAACATGAATAGTGGCATGCTCCTGGACAAGCTCAGGACAAGGCTACGCGTTTCGATCACAGGGATCTTTATCACAGCTGACATATTCAGACAAAGGCACATATTTAAGACAAAGAAAGACCAATCACGATCAGAAAAAATGTCATGTGATTTTTGACAAGTTCTTTAACAATTTGCACATAACGAATAAAGAAACAAAAACAATATTTGCACAAATAAAATCAATGCAAAGAAATAAAATTAATAATGGAACATCAATTTGTTTCTTTTGTTGAGACCAAATGGATGTCTGGTATGTAGATTGAAGATCCAGAAAGCTTCACGTGTGAGGAGTCGCTGACGTGCATCTCCACCTCGGGCAGACAGGTTAACACTTTCAATACCTGTGACTTGGAAAGAAGAAACATTGCGAGCATGCTGAAAAATAAAATGTTTAGCAGCAGCAGAAATATTGCGATTTGAAGAGACATTCTTTATATCCTGCAGATGTTCAGCGATCCTGATTTTTAATTTCCTAGTGGTGCAGCCTATGTAAGATAAATTGCAAGTAGTGCACATAATTTTATATACCACATAGCATGAATTACAATTGATATATCTGTTAATGGTATAAATCGCAGTGCTGTCATTATTTTCAAAGGTTTTCGTTACACAAACATATTTGCAAAGTGCACATCTATTGTGGCCACATTTATAAAACCTTTATGTTCTAACCACGATGTTTTATGAGAAGAGAAATTATTGCTGAACATGCTTGGAGAAACTTTGTTACCAATAGATGGCGCTTTCCTTGAAACAACATTAATACCTGACGAAAGAATGTCGGCAAGAGAGGGATCTTCATATAAAATAGGCAGCGATCTCAAAATGATTTTTTTGATGTCCCCAAATTGAGGACTATATTGAGCACAAAAATATGGTTTCACTGAAAGATCTTTTTTTTTTTGTCGCCCTCCACTAATGAGATCCTCTCTGTTTTTATTACTTACAATTGTTCGTGCTCTTTTTAATGACCATTTAGGATAATTTCTGTTTTTCAATCTTGTATCCACACAATTAAATTCCGTTTCCAAAGCTGTAGGATCGCTGCAGTTTCTCAAAATTCTGGTATATTCACCCAAAGGAATCGATTTGATAGTGTGTTTGGGGTGACTGCTTGCTGCATGCAAGATAGAATTACCAGCACAAGGTTTGCTGAACGTTTTAGTAATAATAACAGAGTCATGTACCCCATATAAATCAAGATCCAAAAAAGAAATTTTGTTATGGTGAAATTTATGAGTAAAATGTATGTTGAATGAATTAGAATTGATATAATCAATAAATCTGGATATGGCAGATACATCACCACTCCAAATGATGAGTAAATCATCAATATATCTACCATACCAAGCAATCGAGTCAATAAATGGATTAG
This sequence comes from Oophaga sylvatica, assembly GCA_033576555.1. Taxonomy (NCBI): domain Eukaryota; kingdom Metazoa; phylum Chordata; class Amphibia; order Anura; family Dendrobatidae; genus Oophaga; species Oophaga sylvatica. The sequence goes on along the minus strand of JARQOD010000395.1, from coordinate 36,528 downwards.
TATCTGAAAAAATAAAAAAATATTCCCAATATGACATAACAAGATTAGCTAGGGATGGTGCAAATTTCGCACCCATCGCCACGCCAGATTTTTGTAAAAAAAATTTATTGTCAAATGAGAAAAAATTGTGGGTTAATAAAAATTGAATAACTTGTAAAATATAATTAATGAGATCCTGGGAATAATTACTGAATTTCGTTAAGACAAACTGCAGCGCTGTCATGGCAACATTGTAAGGTATACAGGTATATAAAGAAGTCACATCACAACATAACCAAGTATATTCTTTAAACCAGATTTTCTTGGAAAACATTCTCAACACTTCTTTAGAATCTTTAATATAACCAGGAGTGATTTGTACTAGTGGTTGAAGTAGTGAGTCAACCCATTCACCCAGATGTTTATTTAAAGATCCAATCCCTGAGACAATAGGTCTCATGAGGTAGATTTTCATATCCTTGTGAATTTTTGGGAGACCATGCATGATAGGGATAATAGGATGAGACACTGTGAGATAATCAGTTTGTTTTTTGGTTAGAATGCCAAGGCTGAAACCCTCATTGATAATTTGGATAATCTCACTTTTAAATTTATCAGTAGGATTTGTATGGAGTTTTTCATATACATCACTGTCAGACAAGAGAGACATAATTTGAGAATGATAATCCTCTTTATTCAGGATAACTACCATGCCACCCTTGTCCGACATTTTAATTATTATATCTGACATACTTTTGATCTCATGTAATGCAGTTTTCTGGGCTTTTGTTAAATTGGAATGATTTCTGCTGCCGCCCATTTTAACCCTATCATGAAGGATTTTTAAATCCCTCTCTATCACCTCCTGGCATTTAGTCATGCAATCAGGCCTGGATTGAATGGGATAAAAAGAGGGATTTTTTTGTTTTAAACACAGGTGCATGAATAAACGTTGACTCAGTATGACTCACTTGTGGCTAAAATGCAAGACAATGTCTCTAGCCTAGAAAAGGATATCATGGACCGGAAAAAACGAAAATTTTCTCGTGATCTAAGAGACTATTCAACCAAGAAAGTCTATGACTGGGGCCATTGGGAGCGGGGTCATAGAACTCCCAAATCTATTTTAAAACGCAACCATGCTCTCAACGAACCGGTATCTAAACCACATGTCTGTTTTACATCCTCTGAATTGGATTCATCTGATAATAATCTGAGTGTTTCCTCTAATGAAAGTGTTCACACCACAAAGTTTTTTCGTCATTCAAAAAACGTAAAAGGCGGGGTGGCAGAAAACACCGACAAAGATCATGTCATGATTACACGCCGCGGGAAGAATTATCGCAAATAATAAACCATGATAATGTCTTGAATTTATCTGCACGAGACTTTACCAAAACGCAATTAGATGTTTTGTCCTTAGGTCTGAATTTTGTGCCTGATCAGAATTTCAATCATTTTTCTACTATTTTGGACGTCAATAAGTTTATGCGAGACCTTACCATCAAAAAGCATTTTCTAAATCATTCTGATGAGACCCCTTTGCAGGAGTCGCTGACATATAATAATGAATTTACTGACTTGTCTTTCAGAGAACAGGTATCTCTCAACACTTTGTTTAGTTTGTCTACTCATTCCTATGATAATGAATCTGATATTATTCATGCACCTGTGTTTAAAACAAAAAATCCCTCTTTTTAACCAGGAGTGATTTGTACTAGTGGTTGAAGTAGTGAGTCAACCCATTCACCCAGATGTTCATTTAAAGATCCAATCCCTGAGACAATGGGTCTCATGGGGGGGATTTTCATATCCTTGTGAATTTTTGGGAGACCATGCATGATAGGGATAATAGGATGAGACACTGTGAGATAATCAGTTTGTTTTTTGGTTAGAATGCCAAGGCTGAAACCCTCATTGATAATTTGGATAATCTCACTTTTAAACTTATCAGTAGGATTTGTATGGAGTTTTTCATATACATCACTGTCAGACAAGAGAGACATAATTTGAGAATGATAATCCTCTTTATTCAGGATAACTACCATGCCACCCTTGTCCGACATTTTAATTATTATATCTGACATACTTTTGATCTCATCTAATGCAGTTTTTTGGGCTTTTGTTAAATTGGAATGATTTCTGCTGCCACCCATTTTAACCCTATCATGAAGAATTTTTAAATCCCTCTCTATCACCTCCTGGCATTTAGTCATGCAATCAGGCCTGGATTGAATGGGATAAAAAGAGGGATTTTTTGTTTTAAACACAGGTGCATGAATAATATCAGATTCATTATCATAGGAATGAGTATCAAACTAAACAAAGTGTTGAGAGATACCTGTTCTCTGAAAGACAAGTCAGTAAATTCATTATTATATGTCAGCGACTCCTGCAAAGGGGTCTCATCAGAATGATTTAGAAAATGCTTTTTGATGGTAAGGTCTCGCATAAACTTATTGACGTCCAAAATAGTAGAAAAATGATTGAAATTCTGATCAGGCACAAAATTCAGACCTAAGGACAAAACATCTAATTGCGTTTTGGTAAAGTCTCGTGCAGATAAATTCAAGACATTATCATGGTTTATTATTTGCGATAATTCTTCCCGCGGCGTGTAATCATGACATGATCTTTGTCGGTGTTTTCTGCCACCCCGCCTTTTACGTTTTTTGAATGACGAAAAAACTTTGTGGTGTGAACACTTTCATTAGAGGAAACACTCAGATTATTATCAGATGAATCCAATTCAGAGGATGTAAAACAGACGGTTCGTTGAGAGCATGGTTGCGTTTTAAAATAGATTTGGGAGTTCTATGACCCCGCTCCCAATGGCCCCAGTCATAGACTTTCTTGGTTGAATAGTCTCTTAGATCACGAGAAAATTTTCGTTTTTTCCGGTCCATGATATCCTTTTCTAGGCTAGAGACATTGTCTTGCATTTTAGCCACAAGTGAGTCATACTGAGTCAACGTTTATTCATGCACCTGTGTTTAAAACAAAAAAATCCCTCTTTTTATCCCATTCAATCCAGGCCTGATTGCATGACTAAATGCCAGGAGGTGATAGAGAGGGATTTAAAAATCCTTCATGATAGGGTTAAAATGGGCGGCAGCAGAAATCATTCCAATTTAACAAAAGCCCAGAAAACTGCATTACATGAGATCAAAAGTATGTCAGATATAATAATTAAAATGTCGGACAAGGGTGGCATGGTAGTTATCCTGAATAAAGAGGATTATCATTCTCAAATTATGTCTCTCTTGTCTGACAGTGATGTATATGAAAAACTCCATACAAATCCTACTGATAAATTTAAAAGTGAGATTATCCAAATTATCAATGAGGGTTTCAGCCTTGGCATTCTAACCAAAAAACAAATGATTATCTCACAGTGTCTCATCCCATTATCCCTATCATGCATGGTCTCCCAAAAATTCACAAGGATATGAAAATCTACCTCATGAGACCTATTGTCTCAGGGATTGGATCTTTAAATAAACATCTGGGTGAATGGGTTGACTCACTACTTCAACCACTAGTACAAATCACTCCTGGTTATATTAAAGATTCTAAAGAAGTGTTGAGAATGTTTTCCAAGAAAATCTGGTTTAAAGAATATACTTGGTTATGTTGTGATGTGACTTCTTTATATACCTGTATACCTTACAATGTTGCCATGACAGCGCTGCAGTTTGTCTTAACGAAATTCAGTAATTATTCCCAGGATCTCATTAATTATATTTTACAAGTTATTCAATTTTTATTAACCCACAATTTTTTCTCATTTGACAATAAATTTTTTTTACAAAAATCTGGCGTGGCGATGGGTGCGAAATTTGCACCATCCCTAGCTAATCTTGTTATGTCATATTGGGAATATTTTTTATTTTTTCAGATACTAATCCATTTATTGACTCGATTGCTTGGTATGGTAGATATATTGATGATTTACTCATCATTTGGAGTGGTGATGTATCTGCCATATCCAGATTTATTGATTATATCAATTCTAATTCATTCAACATACATTTTACTCATAAATTTCACCATAACAAAATTTCTTTTTTGGATCTTGATTTATATGGGGTACATGACTCTGTTATTATTACTAAAACGTTCAGCAAACCTTGTGCTGGTAATTCTATCTTGCATGCAGCAAGCAGTCACCCCAAACATACTATTAAATCGATTCCTTTGGGTGAATATACCAGAATTTTGAGAAACTGCAGCGATCCTACAGCTTTGGAAACAGAATTTAATTGTGTGGCTACAAGATTGAAAAACAGAAATTATCCTAAATGGTCATTAAAAAGAGCACGAACAATTGTAAGTAATAAAAACAGAGAGGATCTCATTAGTGGAGGGCGACAAAAAAAAAATGATCTTGCAGTGAAACCATATTTTTGTGCTCAATATAGTCCTCAATTTGGGGACATCAAAAAATCATTTTGAGATCGCTGCCTATTTTATATGAAGATCCCTCTCTTGCCGACATTCTTTCGTCAGGTATTAATGTTGTTTCAAGGAAAGCGCCATCTATTGGTAACAAAGTTTCTCCAAGCATGTTCAGTAATAATTTCTCTTCTCATAAAACATCGTGGTTAGAACATAAAGGTTTTTATAAATGTGGCCACAATAGATGTGCACTTTGCAAATATGTTTGTGTAACGAAAACCTTTGAAAATAATGACAGCACTGCGATTTATACCATTAACAAATATATCAATTGTAATTCATGCTATGTGGTATATAAAATTATGTGCACTACTTGCAATTTATCTTACATAGGCTGCACCACTAGGAAATTAAAAATCAGGATCGCTGAACATTTGCAGGATATAAAAGAATGTCTCTTCAAATCGCAATATTTCTGCTGCTGCTAAACATTTTATTTTTCAGCATGCTCGCAATGTTTCTTCTTTCCAAGTCACAGGTATTGAAAGTGTTAACCTGTCTGCCCGAGGTGGAGATGCACGTCAGCGACTCCTCACACGTGAAGCTTTCTGGATCTTCAATCTACATACCAGACATCCATTTGGTCTCAACAAAAGAAACAAATTGATGTTCCATTATTAATTTTATTTCTTTGCATTGATTTTATTTGTGCAAATATTGTTTTTGTTTCTTTATTCGTTATGTGCAAATTGTTAAAGGACTTGTCAAAAATCACATGACATTTTTTCTGATCGTGATTGGTCTTTCTTTGTCTTAAATATGTGCCTTTGTCTGAATATGTCAGCTGTGATAAAGATCACTGTGATCGAAAAGCGTAGCCATGTCCTGAGCTTGTCCAGGAGCATGCCACTATTCATGTTTTTATAAATCAATAAAGATGAAGATTTTATTGAAGCTGGATCCCTTTTTCCTTCATTTTCTTATGTATCTTCACGTTTGATCAAGCGGAGGATCCGTGCTTCTACAAACCGGTGAGCTGGTTAGCGTTCTTATATTTGTACTTTTGATTACCGTGCCCCCGGTTTCATGCTCAATATTTTCAAGTATTTTGAAAGTGGACTTAGTCATTAAGCTCAGGCACCAGCTTTATTATGGCATCTATTTTTGTTCAAGACAGATCTGTTAAAGCGGCACAAGTGTTCTCTGGTGATGTTAATGAAATTCCAGACATGCCTGATCTGAATGAAAACATCAACAAAATGGAAAAACTTTTGCTTCAAGAAACAAAGTTGTGGTGGGATCATACTACCCTCCAAAATTATTTAGCTAAGGATATGATTCCAAGGGGGCTTCGTATTAAAAAAATCCCCACTATAATTTTTTCTGACATTTTCATTGAAGAGTGGAATCAGATACTCAGTAATTGTTCTACCAAACTAATGCAACTCATAGTCAAATATGAGAGTAATAAATTGGAGGATATTCAGAAACAAATGAATGATGCAGATACTGCGCTCACTGAATTTAAATTGTTGACTCAGTATGACTCACTTGTGGCTAAAATGCAAGATAATGTTTCTAGCCTAGAAAAGGATATCATGGACCGGAAAAAACAAAAATTTTCTCGTGATCTAAGAGACTATTCAACCAAGAAAGTCTATGACTGGGGCCATTGGGAGCGGTGTCATAGAACTCCCAAATCTATTTTAAAACGCAACCATGCTCTCAACGAACCGGTATCTAAACCACATGTCTGTTTTACATCCTCTGAGTTGAAATCATCTGACAATAATCTGAGTGTTTCCTCTAATGAAAGTGTTCACACCACAAAGTTTTTTCGTCATTCAAAAAACGTAAAAGGCGGGGTGGCAGAAAACACCGACAAAGATCATGTCATGATTACACGCCGCGGAAGAATTATCGCAAATAAGAAACCATGATAATGTCTTGAATTTATCTGCACGAGACTTTACCAAAACGCAATTAGATGTTTTGTTCTTAGGTCTGAATTTTGTGCCTGATCAGAATTTCAATCTTTTTTCTACTATTTTGGATGTCAATAAGTTTATGCGAGACCTTACCATCAAAAAGCATTTTCTAAATCATTCTGATGAGACCCCTTTGCATGAGTCACTGACATATAATAATGAATTTACTGACTTGTCTTTCAGAGAACAGGTATCTCTCAACACTTTGTTTAGTTTGTCTACTCATTCCTATGATAATAATCTGATATTATTCATGCACCTGTGTTTAAAACAAAAAATCCCTCTTTTTATCCTATTCAATCCATGCCTGATTGCATGACTAAATGCCAGGAGGTGATAGAGAGGGATTTAAAAATCCTTCATGATAGGGTTAAAATGGGCAGCAGCAGAAATCATTCCAATTTAACAAAAGCCCAGAAAACTGCATTAGATGAGATCAAAAGTATGTCAGATATAATAATTAAAATGTCGGACAAGGGTGGCATGGTAGTTATCCTGAATAAAGAGGATTATCATTCTCAAATTATGTCTCTCTTGTCTGACAGTGATATATATGAAAAACTCCATACAAATCCTACTGATAAATTTAAAAGTGAGATTATCCAAATTATCAATGAGGGTTTCAGCCTTGGCATTCTAACCAAAAAACAAACTGATTATCTCACAGTGTCTCATCCTATTATCCCTATCATGCATGGTCTCCCAAAAATTCACAAGGATATGAAAATCCCCCCCATGAGACCCATTGTCTCAGGGATTGGATCTTTAAATGAACATCTGGGTGAATGGGTTGACTCACTACTTCAACCACTAGTACAAATCACTCCTGGTTATATTAAAGATTCTAAAGAAGTGCTGAGAATGTTTTCCAAGAAAATCTGGTTTAAAGAATATACTTGGTTATGTTGTGATATGACTTCTTTATATACCTGTATACCTTACAATGTTGCCATGACAGCGCTGCAGTTTGTCTTAACAAAATTCAGTAATTATTCCCAGGATCTCAATAATTACATTTTACAAGTTATTCAATTTTTATTAACCCACAATTTTTTCTCATTTGACAATACATTTTTTTTACAAAAATCTGGTGTGGCGATGGGTGCGAAATTTGCACCATCCCTAGCTAATCTTGTTATGTCATATTGGGAATATTTTTTTATTTTTTCAGCTACTAATCCATTTATTGACTCGATTGCTTGGTATGGTAGATATATTGATGATTTACTCATTATTTGGAGTGGTGATGTATCTGCCATATCCAGATTTATTGATTATATCAATTCTAATTCATTCAACATACATTTTACTCATAAATTTCACCATAACAAAATTTCTTTTTTGGATCTTGATTTATATGGGGTACATGACTCTGTTATTATTACTAAAACGTTCAGCAAACCTTGTGCTGGTAATTCTATCTTGCATGCAGCAAGCAGTCACCCCAAACACACTATCAAATCGATTCCTTTGGGTGAATATACCAGAATTTTGAGAAACTGCAGCGATCCTACAGCTTTGGAAACGGAATTTAATTGTGTGGATACAAGATTGAAAAACAGAAATTATCCTAAATGGTCATTAAAAAGAGCACGAACAATTGTAAGTAATAAAAACAGAGAGGATCTCAATAGTGGAGGGCGACAAAAAAAAAATGATCTTGCAGTGAAACCATATTTTTGTGCTCAATATAGTCCTCAATTTGGGGACATCAAAAAAATCATTTTGAGATCGCTGCCTATTTTATATGAAGATCCCTCTCTTGCCGACATTCTTTCGTCAGGTATTAATGTTGTTTCAAGGAAAGCGCCATCTATTGGTAACAAAGTTTCTCCAAGCATGTTCAGTAATAATTTCTCTTCTCATAAAACATCGTGGTTAGAACATAAAGGTTTTTATAAATGTGGCCACAATAGATGTGCACTTTTCAAATATGTTTGTGTAACGAAAACCTTTGAAAATAATGACAGCACTGCGATTTATACCATTAACAGATATATCAATTGTAATTCATGCTATGTGGTATATAAAATTATGTGCACTACTTGCAATTTATCTTACATAGGCTGCACCACTAGGAAATTAAAAATCAGGATCGCTGAACATTTGCAGGATAAAAAGAATGTCTCTTCAAATCGCAATATTTCTGCTGCTGCTAAACATTTTATTTTTCAGCATGCTCGCAATGTTTCTTCTTTCCAAGTCACAGGTATTGAAAGTGTTAACCTGTCTGCCCGAGGTGGAGATGCACGTCAGCGACTCCTCACACGTGAAGCTTTCTGGATCTTCAATCTACATACCAGACATCCATTTGGTCTCAACAAAAGAAACAAATTGATGTTCCATTATTAATTTTATTTCTTTGCATTGATTTTATTTGTGCAAATATTGTTTTTGTTTCTTTATTCGTTATGTGCAAATTGTTAAAGGACTTGTCAAAAATCACATGACATTTTTTCTGATCGTGATTGGTCTTTCTTTGTCTTAAATATGTGCCTTTGTCTGAATATGTCAGCTGTGATAAAGATCCCTGTGATCGAAACGCGTAGCCTTGTCCTGAGCTTGTCCAGGAGCATGCCACTATTCATGTTTTTATAAATCAATAAAGATGAAGATTTTATTGAAGCTGGATCCCTTTTTCCTTCATTTTCTTATGTATCTTCACATTTGATCAAGCGGAGGATCCGTGCTTCTACAAACCGGTGAGCTGGTTAGCGTTCTTATATTTTTACTTTTGATTACCGTGCCCCCGGTTTCATGCTCAATATTTTCAAGTATTTTGAAAGTGGACTTAGTCATTAAGCTCAGGCACCAGCTTTATTATGGCATCTATTTTTGTTCAAGACAGATCTGTTAAAGCGGCACAAGTGTTTTCTGGTGATGTTAATGAAATTCCAGACATGCCTGATCTGAATGAAAACATCAACAAAATGGAAAAACTTTTGCTTCAAGAAACAAAGTTGTGGTGGGATCATACTACCCTCCAAAAAATTATTTAGCTAAGGATATGATTCCAAGGGGGCTTCGTATTAAAAAAATCCCCACTACAATTTTTTCTGACATTTTCATTGAAGCGTGGAATCAGATACTCAGTAATTGTTCTACCAAACTAATGCAACTCATAGTCAAATATGAGAGTAATAAATTGGAGGATATTCAGAAACAAATGAATGATGCAGATACTGCGCTCACTGAATTTAAATCGTTGACTCAGTATGACTCACTTGTGGCTAAAATGCAAGATAATGTTTCTAGCCTAGAAAAGGATATCATGGACCGGAAAAACGAAAATTTTCTCGTGATCTAAGAGACTATTCAACCAAGAAAGTCTATGACTGGGGCCATTGGGAGCGGGGTCATAGAACTCCCAAATCTATTTTAAAACGCAACCATGCTCTCAACGAACCGGTATCTAAACCACATGTCTGTTTTACATCCTCTGAGTTGGATTCATCTGACAATAATCTGAGTGTTTCCTCTAATGAAAGTGTTCACACCACAAAGTTTTTTTCGTCATTCAAAAAACGTAAAAGGCGGGGTGGCAGAAAACACCGACAAAGATCATGTCATGATTACACGCCGCAGGAAGAATTATCGCAAATAAGAAACCATGATAATGTCTTGAATTTATCTGCACGAGACTTTACCAAAACGCAATTAGATGTTTTGTCCTTAGGTCTGAATTTTGTGCCTGATCAGAATTTCAATCTTTTTTCTACTATTTTGGACGTCAATAAGTTTATGCGAGACCTTATCATCAAAAAGCATTTTCTAAATCATTCTGATGAGACCCCTTTGCAGGAGTCACTGACATATAATAATGAATTTACTGACTTGTCTTTCAGAGAACAGGTATCTCTCAACACTTTGTTTAGTTTGTCTACTCATTCCTATGATAATGAATCTGATATTATTCATGCACCTGTGTTTAAAACAAAAAATCCCTCTTTTTATCCCAGTCAATCCAGGCCTGATTGCATGACTAAATGCCAGGAGTAGAGTTGAGCGATACTTTCCGATATCCAAAAGTATTGGAATCGGAATGGTATCGCCGATACCATTAAAATATCGGCGATACACGATACCGGAAGTCCCATGTAAGTCTATGGGAACAAAATATCGTAACTAAAAAAAACCTCTTTCTTTCCTTGTAAACACTAAATATACACACATAGAATACATATATATATATATATATATATATATATATATACATGTCATTGTGACATATATATATACATATATTTATAGTTTATACACTTCTACATAGTAAAATAGCCTCTGATTCAATTGCCGGGTAAAGTCGGCTTTTGTGAAAAGACAGAAGCACCCGACATGAAATGACACTTGGTTTACATAGAGTTAACCATGTCTTTTCATGTAGTTTGATATCTGATTTGCACAAACAATTACATGAGTGTAAGTGTGCAAAATTTCACACCTGTAGGGGTTAATTAAAGGTGTAAATTCGTTGTAAAAAAACAGACTTTTTTGCTACGAATTTACACCTTTAATTAACCCCTACAGGTGTGAAATTTTGCACACTTACACTCATGTAATTGTTTGTGCAAATCAGATATCAAACTACATGAAAAGACATGGTTAACTCTATGTAAACCAAGTGTCATTTCATGTCGGGTTCTGCATTTTCACAAAAGCCGGCAATTGAATTAGCGGCTATTATACTATGTAGAAGTGTATGAACTATAAATATATATATATATATGTGTCACAAACTCAATGACATGTATATATATATATATGAGGTGTAAAATTGCTGAAAAAAAATGCGTGGGCTCCCACCCTATTTTCGCAACCAGATAGACAAAGCCAGTGAGTGGGGGCAGATAATAATAGCCCAGGGAGGGACCATTATTTTTGGCCCCCCCCGGCTACTAACATCTGCCCCCAGACACCCCAGAAAGGGCAAATCTCTAATTAGATTTGCCCTTTCTGGCACTTTGCCCGTCTATTCCCATTGCCCTGTAGCGGTGGCGAATGGGTTAATAAGGGGTTAAAATGACCTTGCAATTGAAAGGTCACTTTAAGCCAGGTTAATAATTGAGAGCTGTCAATTAGACAACTATCAATTATTAATCCTATTGTATGAAAGAAAAATCAAACACACACACTTTAATAAAAAAGAAGTTTAATGAAATAATCACACAGTTTTTGACCATATTTTATTTTCCTGCTAAAACCATTTCCTGTAATAAAAATAAAATAATAAAGCAAAATTATTCTTACCAATCCGATGCACAGTCAGGTCCCACGGAGTAATCCTTCAGAAAGGGTTAATGTTTACTGCAGGGACCGCAGCTAATGCTGCAGCCTCACAGTAAACCCCCAAATGAATGAGTTCCTCTCCTGGCTGACAGGAGAGGAAGTGGAAAGCTTAATTGATTGCTTTCCACTTTCACTTCAGGTCAGCCAGGGACACAATCAGTGACGTCAGAGTGAACTGGTTAACAAAAATAGGGGTTCCCTTTGAAAAAAAAATGGCGTGGGGTCCCCCCTATTTTTGTTAACCAGCCAGATGAAGCAGACTGCTGAGGCCTGGATTTTCATGCTGTTAAGGAGCCAAGATCCATGGACCTTGCCAGCCTGATAATACCAGGCCACAGCAGTCTGCATATCTTGGCTGATTAACAAAAATAGGGGATCCCCTCGAAAAAAATTGGCGTGGGGTCCCCCCTATTTTTGTTAACCAGCCAGATGAAGCAGACCGCTGAGGCCTGGTTTTTCAGGCTGGTAAGGATCCAATATCCATGGACCTTGCAAGCCTGATAATACCAGGCCACAGCAGTCTGCTTAGCTTGGCTGGTTAACAAAAATAGGGGATCCCCTCGAAAAAAAAACGGCGTAGGGGTCCCCCTATTTTTGTTAACCAGCCAAGTAAAATGCAGACTGCTGCGGCCTGGTATTAAAAGACTGTCAAGGCCCATGGATTTTGGCCCTCAACAGCCTGATAATATCAGGCTACAGCAGCCCCACATTTGGCGCATCAAAAGATGTGCCAATTGTGGCACTTTACCCGGCTCTTCCCACTTACCCTGTAGCGGTGGCAAGCGGGGTAATAAGGGGTTAATGTCACCGTTGATTGCACGGTGACAATAAGCCCGGTTAATAATGGAGAGGCGTCAATAAGACACCGATCCATTATTAATCCCAAAGTTATTAAATGCATAAAAAAAAGACAAAGCAAGAAAAAAGTATTTTAATGAAATAAAAGAGACAACACAGTTTTCATTTCTTTTATTGTACTCTCATTCCTGCGACGCCATCGATCTCCTGTAAAAAAAGAAAAAAAACAAACCAACAGTATACCACCTGTCCGACGCAGTCCATACTAACGATTGTCCCACGACGATCCAGCTCTGCTACATCGCAATGACAGTCAGAACCTGTCATCGCGACGCAGCACAGCTGATTACCTGGTTCCCCGCGGTGACGTCATCGGACTGACTGCTTTACGGCCAGGATTACCCAGCAGTCACTGCAGTTATCGCGAGAAACTGCATGTGACCGCCGGGGAGAAGAGGATGGCGGCCATTAAGCAGTCCGGGATGTGACCGCCGGAGATCTTCTGCCAGGTAAGTGCCGCTGACTCCTGACAGACCCGACCGACGGACACTGACAGTGACAGACCCGACCGACGGACACTGACAGTGACAGTGACAAATCCGATTCCGGTATTCGATAAGACGAAAATATCGAAACGAATTATCGAAAGGCCGATAGAGCTAATATCGGCCGATAGCCGATATTTGCATTATCGTATCGCTCAACACTAGTAAGGATCCAATATCCATGGACCTTGCAAGCCTGATAATACCAGGCCACAGCAGTCTGCTTAGCTTGGCTGGTTAACAAAAGTAGGGGATCCCCTCGAAAAAAAAACGGCGTAGGGGTCCCCCTATTTTTGTTAACCAGCCAAGTAAAATGCAGACTGCTGCGGCCTGGTATTAAAAGACTGTCAAGGCCCATGGATTTTGACCCTCAACAGCCTGATAATACCAGGCTACAGAAGCCCCACATTTGGCGCATCAAAAGATGTGCCAATTGTGGCACTTTACCCGACTCTTCCCACTGCCCTGTAGCGGTGGCAAGTGGGGTAATAAGGGCTTAATGTCACCGTTGATTGCACGGTGACAATAAGCCCGGTTAATAATGGAGAGGTGTCAATAAGACACCGATCCATTATTAATCCCAAAGTTATTAAATGTATAAAAAAAGACAAAGCAAGAAAAAAGTCTTTTAATGAAATAAAAGAGACAACACAGTTTTCATTAATTTTATTATACACTCATTCCTGCGACGCCATCGATCTCCTGTAAAAAAAGAAAAAAAACAAACCAACAGTATACCACCTGTCCGACGCAGTCCATAGTAACGACAGTCCCACGACGATCCAGCTCTGCTACATCGCAATGACAGGCAGAGCCTGTCATCCCGACGCAGCACAGCTGATTACCTGCTTCCCCGGCGGTGACGTCATCGGACTGACTGCTTTACGGCCGGGATTACCCAGCAGTCACTGCAGTTATCGCGAGAAACTGCATGTGACCGCCGGGGAAAGATGATGGCGGCCATGAAGCTGTCCAGCCCGTGACCGCCGGAGATCTTCTGCCAGGTAAGTGCCGCTGACCCGACCGACGGACACTGACAGTGACAGTGACAATCCCGATTCCGGTATCCGATATGACGAAAATATCGGAACTCGGAATCGGAAATCCGATACAGCCAATATCGGCCGATACCCGATATTTGCAGTATCGGAATGCTCAACCCTAGCCAGGAGGTGATAGAGAGGGATTTAAAAATTCTTCATGATAGGGTTAAAATGGACAGCAGCAGAAATCATTCCAATTTAACAAAAGCCCAGAAAACTGCATTAGATGAGATCAAAAGTATGTCAGATATAATAATTAAAATGTCGGACAAGGGTGGCATGGTAGTTATCCTGAATAAAGAGGATTATCATTCTCAAATTATGTCTCTCTTGTCTGACAGTGATGTATATGAAAAACTCCATACAAATCCTACTGATAAATTTAAAAGTGAGATTATCCAAATTATCAATGAGGGTTTCAGCCTTGGCATTCTAACCAAAAAACAAACTGATTATCTCACAGTGTCTCATCCTATTATCCCTATCATGCATGGTCTCCCAAAAATTCACAAGGATATGAAAATCCCCCCCATGAGACCCATTGTCTCAGGGATTGGATCTTTAAATGAACATCTGGGTGAATGGGTTGACTCACTACTTCAACCACTAGTACAAATCACTCCTGGTTATATTAAAGATTCTAAAGAAGTGTTGAGAATGTTTTCCAAGAAAATCTGGTTTAAAGAATATACTTGGTTATGTTGTGATATGACTTCTTTATATACCTGTATACCTTACAATGTTGCCATGACAGCGCTGCAGTTTGTCTTAACGAAATTCAGTAATTATTCCCTGTATCTCATTAATTACATTTTACAAGTTATTCAATTTTTATTAACCCACAATTTTTTCTCATTTGACAATAAAATTTTTTTACAAAAATCTGGCGTGGCGATGGGTGCGAAATTTGCACCATCCCTAGCTAATCTTGTTATGTCATATTGGGAATATTTTTTTATTTTTTCAGCTACTAATCCATTTATTGACTCGATTGCTTGGTATGGTAGATATATTGATGATTTACTCATCATTTGGAGTGGTGATGTATCTGCCATATCCAGATTTATTGATTATATCAATTCTAATTCATTCAACATACATTTTACTCATAAATTTTACCATAACAAAATTTCTTTTTTGGATCTTGATTTATATGGGGTACATGACTGTTATTATTACTAAAACGTTCAGCAAACCTTGTGCTGGTAATTCTATCTTGCATGCAGCAAGCAGTCACCCCAAACACACTATCAAATTGATTCCTTTGGGTGAATATACCAGAATTTTGAGAAACTGCAGCGATCCTACAGCTCTGGAAACGGAATTTAATTGTGTGGATACAAGATTGAAAAACAGAAATTATCCTAAATGGTCATTAAAAAGAGCACGAACAATTGTAAGTAATAAAAACAGAGAGGATCTCATTAGTGGAGGGCGACAACAAAAAAATGATCTTGCAGTGAAACCATATTTTTGTGCTCAATATAGTCCTCAATTTGGGGACATCAAAAAAATCATTTTGAGATCGCTGCCTATTTTATATGAAGATCCCTCTCTTGCCGACATTCTTTCGTCAGGTATTAATGTTGTTTCAAGGAAAGCGCCATCTATTGGTAACAAAGTTTCTCCAAGCATGTTCAGTAATAATTTCTCTTCTCATAAAACATCGTGGTTAGAACATAAAGGTTTTTATAAATGTGGCCACAATAGATGTGCACTTTGCAAATATGTTTGTGTAACGAAAACCTTTGAAAATAATGACAGCACTGCGATTTATACCATTAACAAATATATCAATTGTAATTCATGCTATGTGGTATATAAAATTATGTGCACTACTTGCAATTTATCTTACATAGGCTGCACCACTAGGAAATTAAAAATCAGGATCGCTGAACATCTGCAGGATATAAAGAATGTCTCTTCAAATCGCAATATTTCTGCTGCTGCTAAACATTTTATTTTTCAGCATGCTCGCAATGTTTCTTCTTTCCAAGTCACAGGTATTGAAAGTGTTAACCTGTCTGCCCGAGGTGGAGATGCACGTCAGCGACTCCTCACACGTGAAGCTTTCTGGATCTTCAATCTACATACCAGACATCCATTTGGTCTCAACAAAAGAAACTAATTGATGTTCCATTATTAATTTTATTTCTTTGCATTGATTTTATTTGTGCAAATATTGTTTTTGTTTCTTTATTCGTTATGTGCAAATTGTTAAAGGACTTGTCAAAAATCACATGACATTTTTTCTGATCGTGATTGGTCTTTCTTTGTCTTAAATATGTGCCTTTGTCTGAATATGTCAGCTGTGATAAAGATCCCTGTGATCGAAACGCGTAGCCTTGTCCTGAGCTTGTCCAGGAGCATGCCATTATTCATGTTTTTATGAATCAATAAAGATGAAGATTTTATTGAAGCTGGATCCCTTTTTCCTTCATTTTCTTATGTATCTTCACGTTTGATCAAGCGGAGGATCCGTGCTTCTACAAACCGGTGAGCTGGTTAGCGTTCTTATATTTGTACTCAAAAAAAGAGACCTCACAGACTGCCGTGAACACTGCACACAACTGTTCACTAGCTCTGAAAGGCTCCTTTATGTACTTCTATAGTGTTTGCAACCAATGTATTGGATACGGATGGAAGCGCGTCACACTAATAGATGACTGTTAATTTCAATTGAATGGAGCAGCACCAATTCCACAAATGAAAAAAAAAATGAGGCAGTGAGTGACACGTGCAGATGACTACAAACAGCGGTGGATGCAGACCAAACTGCAGCGTCACCTGCACTCACACACACACCTTGCACAGAGCTGTGAAAACAGCACTGCAAGGAAAAAGGAAGATTTACACAGCGGTTTCTCAAATAGCCTGCCTACAGAACAATTCACAAAAACACTATCTCTAACTGTCCTTCAGAGTGAGAAGAGCAGCGTTCTGTCCCTAACTGAATTCACAGCACAGTGAAGCCAAAATGGCGGCGGCGCCTTTTATAGTGCATTCTGACATCATTTCAGCAGCCAATCACAGCCATGCCATTAGTTAACATGACCGCAGCATTACAGGATGTGCCCACACTTCTTAGGATTCCTCATTGGCTGAATAAAATCACACTGCCTCTCAAAGAATTATGGAAACTTCCGATTCCGGTATACGATATAGCAAAAGTATCGGAACTCAGTATCGGAATTCCGATACAGCGAATATAGGCCGATACCCGATACTTGCGGTATCGGAATGCTCAACACTACCTGTGAGTTGAATATTGAAAGTTATTCTATTAAAAAAAGGTTAAAAAACAGCCAAAAACTAAATAGTTCTGCCATATTTTCAAAGAATTTAAAGATATATCATTTTGAAAAGATTGGATATTTAATAGCTAAAACAATGGTATATTTAAATCTATTACACAAACATTGCAACAAACATTGAAAAGTTTGAGAAAAGAAAACAATGTATTCTTATTTTAACCCCTTAATGTCCACTGATGTGCAGAGTCTGTCATGGCCAGGTGTCAGTTTTGGCACCTTGACGGACTCTGCACGTCATGGCTTTGATCTACCACTGTGTGTAAACACACAGTGGTAGTTCAGTGCCGACAGCTGTCTATGACAGCTGAGAGGCATGGGAAGAGGTGAAGGGACACATGACATCTGTCCCTGCACCCAGATCGCTGTGATTGGTCAGTCAATCTGACTGACCAAACACAGCATGATCGCACAGAAGATGCAGCACTTCCTACCCGATCAGAGGAGAAGCTGGCAGTGGAAGCTGCTGACCTACTGCTGTGAGAGCTGGGGGGAGGTGCTGGAACAGCCAGGGACGAGCTGAGCACTGCCCCCGGCTGATTAACCCTGCTGATGCCGTGATTATGAGCGATCACGTCATTTGGAGGACAGTGAAGAGATGCAGGGACCAATGACAGCGTCTCTGCATCTCTGACTGCTGTAATTGGATACTAAATGCAACTATCCAATCACAGCAGTGTGTCAAATGTGGGAAACAGCAGCTCAGATACTTCTTATCACTCTGTCTGTGACATTGTTAGAGATAAGAGCTGTGCTGCTGTTAGAAACTTGTGTGGAATCCAAAATCAATTTTTATCCCACTTACAGAGTCACCCCAGTCTCCCTGACCATCCGTCCTCCCATCTCCTCTGATATATATATATATATATATATATATAAATCTCCATCTGTACACATATATATATATATATATATACATATATAGAGAGAGAGATAGAGATTGAAATGGCGGCACGTATGTATACAGCAGATGAGGCTTACGCCATGATCTGTTCGGATACAGACAGCGCCAGTGAAACGGACGAGCAGTTTTTGCAGATGTTGTCCTCATCTGCTAGTTCTAGTGATGATGAAAAATCAACAACAGCGCAGTGGGCGAGAGCATACCAGCGCTACTGCCGCTGTAAATGATTGGGTGCCCACGGAATCCTACACTCCGTGCGTGCCAGAATTTATTTCTGCCACGGGCGTCCATGTGGACACTGCTGGATTTAGGGAGGTAGATTTTTTTAAAATTTTCTTCTCTGAAGAATTATTAAATCTAATGATTGAGCAGACCAATTTGTATGCTGCTCAATTCATTGCCGCCCACCCCACATGCAGCTACTCCAAAGGTAGTAACTGGAGCCCTGTTGATTTGGTGGATATTTTAAAATGTTTTGGCCTTCTTCTCAATATGGGTCTGATAAAGAAACCCACTCTCAGATCATATTGGTCAACTGATGTCCTGTATAACACCCCAATGTTCAGAGAGGTAATGGCCCGTCGACGATTTGAGAGCATTCAGCGATTTCTACATTTTGCAGACAACACAAATTGCCCCCTCCCAATGACCCCAGCTATGACCGACTTTACAAAATCCGGCCCCTAATAAATTATTTTAACAATAAATTTTCCCAGACATATACCCCCGAAAAAAATATTTGTGTGGACGAGTCCCTGGTCCTTTTCAAGGGCAGGCTGCATTTCAAGCAGTACTTGCCAAATAAAAGATCCCGATTCGGACTGAAAATATATAAGATGTGTGAAAGCAACTCTGGCTACACACACAAATTCCGTGTGTATGAGGGGAAAGACTCCCATATTGTTCCTCCCGAATGCCCCCCCTCCCTAAATATAGCTGGGAAAATTGTGTGGGACCTGGTCCATCCCCTTTTAGATAAGGGATACAACTTGTACATAGATAACTATTATACAAGTGTACCCCTGTTCAGGTGCCTGTCTGCCAAAAAAACCTTGGCCTGTGGAAGCATACGCCGGAACAAAAGAGAGCTGCCCAAGACTTTTGTCACCCAAAAATTAAAGACAGGCGAAATTAAGTCGCTCTGTAATGAGGACATGCTGCTTGTCAAATTTCGAGACAAAAAAGATGTCCTCATGTTGTCATCAATCCATGCTGACAGAAGCAGCCAAGTCCCTGTGCGCAGCACAAGTTCATCTGTCCAGAAGCCTGTCTGTATACAGGACTACAATAAGTTTATGGGTGGCGTGGACCTTGCGGACCAGATGCTGCAGCCCTACAGCGCTGTTCGCAAGTCTCGCGTATGGTATAAAAAACTTGCTATAAACCTAATCCAAGTGGCCCTATACAATTCATTTGTACTGTACCGAAAAACTGGGAACCAAGGATCTTACCTTGAGTTTCAGGAAAAAGTAATAAAAAATGTGATATTTGGAGACCAAGGGAGGGTGGGGGGAGAATTATCTAGCGAGGCCAGCAGAATAATCCCCGGTCAGCATTTTCCCTCACAAGCTCCACCGACTTCCAAAAAAGGCCGACCCCAAAAGAGATGCAGGGTGTGTTATAAAGATGGAGTTAGAAGAGAAACCATTTACCAGTGTGACACATGTCCTGATAAGCCAGGCCTCTGCATTAAGGAATGTTTTCGTCGCTACCACACATCCCTAGAATAACTGGATTTTTTGTTTTTACCCATGCCACTTTATGCCAATTGACTTTTTATTTCTTCATCATCCATTAATAAATTGGAATACAAAAAAAATACACACGGTGCTCCATCCCTTTTGGGCCTGACCATTCAGTCAGCCTACTAATGGGGGTTACATCTGAGCACAGCAGGAATAGATCTATAAATTTTGGGGTCCATTTCCTCACCTCTCGCTACTATGTATTAAAAATTTGTCCCTAAAAATTACGCTCTTGTGAGAAAAAAAAAATGATTTCATTTTTTCACACGTCAGCTCAAAAGACTCATTTCATCCATAAATTAATTTTTTAGGGTGTGCAATTTAGAAAATGGGGTCAATTGTGGAGTTTGTGCTGTTTCGGCATGTCAAGAACTCTTCCAGACAAATTTGAGCTCCAAAATTCAAATGTTACTCCTTTCCTTCCAAGCCCTGCCATGCACCTAAATAGTAATTTTCTACCACATATGGGGTATCAGCTTATTCAGGAGAGGTTGCACAACAAATTTTATGGTGCATTTTCCCTTTTTATCCTTCTAAAAATACAATATTTGGGAGTAAAACACAAGTTTTGTGGTAAAAATATGATTTTTTTATTTTCACGGCTCTACGTTATAAACTTCTGTGAAGCAGTGCTCACCACACATCTAGATAAGTTCCTTGGGGGGATCTAGTTTCCAAAATAGAGTCACTTGTGGGGGGTTTCTACTGTTTAGGCACATCAGGGGCTCTCCAAACGTGACATGACACCCGCAGACCATTCCATCAAAGTCTGCATTTGAAAAAGGCACTCCTTCCCTTTCGAGCTCTGCCATGTGTCAAAATAGTGGTTTACCCCCACATATGGGGTATCAGCGTACTCAGGAAAAATTGCACAATAACTTTTGGGGTCCTGTTACCCTTTGGAAAATAACAATTGGGGGTGGAAAGATCATTTTTGTGGAAAAGATATGATTTTTTAATTTTTACAGCTCTACGTTATAACCTTCTGTGAAGCCCTTGGGGGTTCAAAGCTCTCACCACACATCTAGATAAGTTCCTTGGGGGGTCTAGTTTCCAAAATGGGGTCACTTGTGGGGGGTTTCCACTGTTTAGGCACACAGGGACTCTCCAAATGCGACATGGGTCCAATCTCAATTCCAGCCAAAAAAGTCAAATGGCGCTGCTTCCCTTCCAAGCTCTGCCATGCGCCCAAATAGTGGTTTATCCCCACATATGGGGTATCAGCGTACTCAGGACTAATTGCACAATAACTTTTGGGGTCCTTTTATCCTTTGTAAAATAAAAATTGGGATGAAAAGATCATTTTTGTGGAAAAAATATGATTTTTTAATTTTACGGCTCTACGTTATAACCTTCTGTGAAGCCCTTGGGGGTTCAAAGCTCTCACAACACATTTAGATAAGTTCCTTGGGGGGTCTAGTTTACAAAATGGGGTCACTTGTGGGGGGTTTCCACTGTTTAGGCACACAGGGACTCTCCAAATGCAACATGGCGTCCAATCTCAATTCCAGCCAAAAAAGTCAAATGGCGCTGCTTCCCTTCCGAGTTCTGCCATGCGCCCAAATAGTGGTTTACCCCCACACATGGGTATCGGTGTACTCAGGAGAAATTGTACAACAAATATTGTGGTTCATTTTCTACTGATACCCTTGACAAAATTTTAAAAAATTGTGTTGAAAGAAAAATTTTGGGAAAAAAAGTTAAATGTTCATTTTTTCCTTCCACATTGCTTCAATTCTTGTGAAGTACCCAAAGGGTTAATAAACTTCTTGAATGTGGCTTTGAACACCTTGAGGGGTGCAGTTTTTAGAATGGTGTCACTTTTGGGTATTTTCTGTCATATTGACACCTCAAACTCACTTCAAATGTGAGGTGGCCCCTAAAAAAAATGGTTTTGTAAATTTTGTTGGAAAAATGAGAAATTGCTGGTTAACTTTTAACACTTATAACTTCCTAACAAAAAAAATTTTGGTTCCAAAATTGTGCTGATGTAAAGTAGACATGTGGGAAATGTTATTTATTAACTAATTTTTGTGACATATCTCTCTGATTTAATGGCATAAAAATTAAAATTTTGAAAATTGCAAAATTTTCAAAATTTTTGCCATATTTCCGTTTTTTCATAAATAAACGCAAGTTATATTGAAGAAATTTTACCACTGTCATGAAGTACAATATGTCACGAGAAAACAATCTGAGAATCGCCAAGATCCGTTGAAGCGTTCCTGAGTTATAAGCACATAAATTGACAGTGGTCAGAAATGTAAAAATTGGCCTGGTCTTTAACCTACAAAATGGCTTGGTCATTAAGGGGTTAAATGATTTGTGAATATGAAAATATTGTCTGTGTTACAAGTAGTGTTGAGCGATACTGCTCGATATCTAAAAATATCGGATCGGAATGGTATCGCCGATATCACTAAATATCGTCGATCTCCGATTCCGATACCGGAAGTCCCATGTAAGTCTATGGGAACAAAATATCGCAACTAAAAAAACACTTTCTTTCGTTGTAAACACAAAATATACACACATAGAATACATCTATATATATATACATGTCATTGTGACATATAGATATACATATATTTATAGTTTATACACTTCTACATAGTAAAATAGACTCTGATTCAATTGCCGGGTAAAGCCGTGACATACCCCATAGAAGTCGACGGGCTCGGTGCCGAGTACCCCGAAAACCTCTGGCTCTGTGCGACTCAACTTGGGCGTCACGAACAGGATTCTGTAGCTCGCTATAAGCGAGTCCTGTGTGCCTGAATTGAACTGGTTTTGTGCTTGAGAATTGCTAAAATCATCAGAGAATGTATTTGCCATTTTTCCGCCATATCTGTGTCACGACGAGGCACTGGTGAAGAATAAGGGCGTGCTCTTCGTGGGTGTACACTCACTCAGTGGCGCGAAAACGATGGCCGACCACTCTAAATGGTACTGCAATGTAAGATCATGCCCCACAGCTCTTGAGTTCCGCCTCCTCATCCTCCTCAGTGTGCGGAAACTAACACGAAGGTCCCGCCTCACTACAAAAGAGGGGCCCTTTCCAGATGCTAATGACACATGTGACTTGGCAGAGATGGCTAATGGACACAAGCAGAAGTGTGAAGGGATGGAGCAGTCAGAGCTCTCCCCCCACGGAAGTGACCCGATCGCCACGGAACCACCGTTGGGCACCCGGCCTGGAAACCCTCCTACGCTGCAAGAAGCGGAGGATACCCTAAGAGGCCTGGCCCGGCACCGGGAGGAGGTCGCCAGGATGGAAGCCAGCTGGCGTGCCCTAAAACTAAACTTGGAGCGGCGCCAATCCCTCTTACCTGAAGTGTCTGTACCGGAAGGTGAGGCACTCGTTCTAGTAGAGGAGTCTGTGCGGGCATCCCAGCCCTTGCAATGTGATCCGGTTGACGTTGTCACAGTGGAGGCACCCGTTCCTGCAAAAAACGCTGCACCGGCAGCACCCCAGATCCCGCTGTCTGCCCCCGTCGCTGAGACAGAAGAAGCGACACCCGTCCTCATGGAGGAGGCCACGCAGGCACCAGAGGTCTACCTGTCTGTACCGGAGCCCCGACTGTCATCTGTTCCAGAGCCGGCTGCTTCCTCCGCAGGTGAGCGCCGCCAGGACTGTCGGGCGCCAGGAGAGCTGCCGCAAAACGGACATCGTAAGCTGCAGTTTGATGGTGGAGACATGGAGATGCTGGTGGAGGAGAATTACAACCGGCGTCAGGAGGAAGAGTGGAGACGTCGGGAGAGAGAAGCCGAGCGACAAAGGGAGCAGCGCAAATCCCAGAAGCTTCGCCAACGTCACATCGAGAAGGACCGGGCAGATAAGGACCGGATGAGAAAAGATAAAGGAACCCTGAGGGAGCCGCGGCGTAAGGGTGCAGTACGGAGCTTTAAATTGAAAGCTGGTTTGGGCTTCATCCAGGAGCCTGGACTTTATTTTGAAGTGTTTGTGACCCGGCGGGACGTGGAGACTCACCTCCCAGAAGGACACCCGGGGAGGGACCTGTTGCCAGGAGACTTGGTAACTTACACCCGACACTGGGGTTACAATGGATGGTATGCCCTAAATGTCACCAGGTGCGACCCCTGGTCCCCAGAGTGTCAGGAACCTGTGAGACCCTCGGAGCCTTCAGCCTCCCACATCCAGGCCTCTGCACAAGTGCCCACCCCACGCCGTAAATCTCCCCAGCCTCCCTCAGTGGTCTCCTCAGCAGCCCCAGCTATGGACATGATAATGATATCTGGCCCGTACCCGGCGCCTGTTAGGCCCCCTGGGGTTCGTTCAGTCTGGGACATAGGGCTCCAGACCCGGAGGGAGATGAAAGAGGTGGCCACACAGACACAGATAGCGGGTCACGACTTGACTGTACAGGCCACACGACGTCATCAGGTCTGGTGGTCCTTGGTGTCTCGGATGTTTGTCAAGCATCAGAAGAGTACCAGGTGGTACCTGGAACACCCCTGCCAAAGAATTATAAATAACCCGGACAGGGTCCCTGTATGTAAATGGTTAAATTGTTGATGTACCCGGACGGGTGAATGTTCATAAAAAAGTTTTTTAATTTAATAAAAAAAACAACACAGTTTTCATTACTTTTATTACAGTCTCATCCTGCGACGCCATCGATCTCCTGTAAAAAATGAAAAAAAAAACAGCAGTATACCACCTGTCCGACGCAGTCCATAGTAATGAGTGTCCCACAACGATCCAGCTCTGCTACATCAGAATGACATCAGAGGCAGGCAGGCAGGTAGAGCTGTCATCCCGGCGCAGCACAGCTGATTACCTGCTTCCCCGGCGGTGACGTCATCGGACTGACTGATTTACGGCCGGGATTACCCAGCAGTCACTGCAGTTATCGCGAAAAACTGCATGTGACCGCCAGGGAGAAGATAATGGCGGCCATCAAGCAGTCCAGGACGTGACCGCCGGAGATCTTCTGCCAGGTAAGTGCCGCTGACTCCTGACAGACCCGACCGATGGACACTCACAGTGACAGTGACAAATCCGATTCCGGTATCCGATATGACGAAAATATCGGTACTCGGAATCGAAAGCCCGATACAGCTAATATCGGCCGATACCCGATATTTGCAGTATCGTATCGCTCAACACTAGTTACAAGTCATTTGTCAACAATAGCTTTGGATTTTGCTAATAATTAGAATGTCATTGAAAGGATCACAAAGGGAATTGTTGTATATCTGTAGGATATGTCATATATTGTGTTTGATTAGCAGGGTGTATTTATAGATATAAGGTTTCAATTAATCTGTTAACATTTATATAAATAAAAGTATATTATCAAGAATTGCATATAACTTAGAGATTTAAGTCAGTGAATTTGTTCAATGTGAAGTAGCTGACATTTTGATAAATTGTAGAGGCAAAAAAGTTAAAAAAAAATAATACCTTGCCACTCACATGTCCAGACCATGTCTCGTGATGTCACAGTGTGCACCATCATGTCAGAGGACTACTCAATGCCACAGGCTCAAATGCGAAATGAAGAAGGCTGAATAGGATGTTGTACGATATGGAAAGGCAGAAGGAAGGTAGCTGAAAAGGTGAGAGGAAAGGTGAGAATCATTTCAGTGTTAATGAGATTTTTCTTTTAATAAAAACAGAAACTTTGCCTCGTGCATCATAAAATGCATGAATTGCACTTTCAGTGACACACAATAAGATTTGAATTCAGATTTTGGTATGAGTTTCAAAATTAGCAAAGAGAGGTTTAATACTGACCCTCCTTTCTAGCACTGTGTGAAAAAAGCAGCTGTTAAGGTTTTGTTACTGCAGTATATATTAGATTAATCAATTCACAGTCACACTGAGTGATTGCATAACTACAGCAGTTCCCTATATATCACTTGAATCTTGGGATTAGTATTCACAGACTGAGGCTATCACTCCTATTTTCAATCTGCTTCATTACCACAATCACATTAGGCTTTATTTAATCCTAATCCTGCTTGCTCTGAACTCCTGTCCCTACATAGTACATGCATCAAATGGCCTTCAATGAACATTCAGTACCCTTTATACTGGCTATGAAAGGCCCCTTGACTGGCTCGACTAGGCCATGAGTCTGATTGCGGCAGGGGATTATACCTGTCTTTACCTGATGTCATCCTGAGTCTTCAACACTGTTTGAAATGGTATAACGCAAACTCTTTTTCTAATCCTCATGAAAGGAATTGCAGATTATTCAAATTTGTGTGGAATTGTGAATTTCAATACAAACGCGATCCTTTTTAGATAAATCTGCTTATCTCTATAACTATATATTCAAAACAAACATATTCTTAAGAATACATAAAAACAATAAGAACTGAATGAGTCTGAAAATTTTGGACCTGTCCAAATGAAATTGATAATCCAGATTTTAAAAAGATTGTGATCCCGCTTCATCAATTTTAACCCTGATCTTGAAAGTTTGGCGGGATTGAATGCAAGGTTCTGGATTCATTAATAGGAGAATGCCTCCAAATGAAGGAGTACCGAATAATAAGTGGCATGCGCCTCACCACAAATCTTACTCTGGTCTCTGCTGAAGTAAGATTTATTTCATAGCGAACACCACCATGTAACATGAATTTGATGAATGGTGGTTACCACGCCCTCGTCTGGCCTGAGTTCTGTCCTTTTTCTTGAAGTTGGGAAAAAATAAGTAAGAATGTAAAAAAGTCGCAAACTTTTAGTGCAAATTTAAGTTGAATGAAAATTATGCAACTTTCAAAAGTTCTTAGAATTCTGGCATAAAAATTTTCATGAGTCAAGTCCTGTAACTTTAATAGCAAATATTATCTGTGACCGTTGTTGCTGTTAATACCATCATTCCGTACTGTCTACAGTAAAAGGTACATTTGAAAGGACAGTGTATTGCACAAGAAATTTAAGAACATCAATTATATTTTAGCAAACTCCAGACCATAGAAGGTCAAAATCCAATAGACAACAGAATGTCAAAGCCTAAGCAGTTGCGACAAATGTCTGATTGTTGGTAACTAGAGTTGAGCGATACTTTCCGATATCCAAAAGTATCGGTATCGGAATGGTATCGCCAATATCCAAAAAATATCGGCGATACCCGATACCGATACCGGAAATCCAATGTAAGTCTATGGGACAGAAATATCGTAACTAAAAAAACCTTTCTTTCCTTGTAAACACTAAATATACACACATAGAATACATATATATATATATATATACACATGTCATTGTGACATATATATACATATATTAATAGTTTATACACTTCTACATAGTAAAATAGCCTCTGATTCAATTGCCGGGTAAAGCCGGCTTTTGTGAAAAGACAGAAGCACCCGACATGAAATGACACTTGGTTTACATAAAGTTAACCATGTCTTTTCATGTAGTTTGATATCTAATTTGCACAAACAATTACATGAGTGGCTGTGTGCAAAATTTCACACCTGTAGGGGTTAATTAAAGGTGTAAATTTGTTGTAAAAAAAACAGACTTTTTTGCTACGAATTTACACCTTTAATTAACCCCTACAGGTGTGAAATGTTGCACACAGCCACTCATGTAATTGTTAGTGAAAACAATAGATCAAACAACTTGAAATGACATGGTTAACTCTATGTAAACCATGTGTCATTTCATGTCGGGTTCTGCATTTTCACAAAAGCCGGCAATTGAATTAGCGGCTATTATACTATGTAGAAGTGTATGAACTATAAATATAAATATATATATATATGTGTCACAAATTCAATGACATGTATATATATATATATATATGAGGTGTAAAATTGTTGAAAAAAAATGCGTGGGCTCCCGCCCTATTTTCGCAACCAGACAGACAAAGCCAGCGAGTGGGGGCAGATAATAATAGCCCAGAGAGGGACCATTATTTTTGCCCCCCCCCTGGCTACTAGCATCTGCCCCCAGACACCCCAGAAAAGACAAATCTATAATTAGATTCGCCCTTTCTGGCACTTTGCCCGTCTATTCCCATTTCCCTGTAGCGGTGGCGAATGGGTTAATAAGGTGTTAATGTCACCTTGCTATTGAAAGGTGACCTTAAGCCAGCTTAATAATTGAGAGCTGTCAATTAGACAACTATCAATTATTAATCCTATTGCATGAAATAAAAATAAAACACACACACTTTAATTAAAAATCATTTTAATGAAATAAAGACACATGTTTTTGACCATCTTTTATTTTACTGCAAAAACCATTTCCTGTAATAAAAATAAAATAAAAAAGCAAAATTATTCTTACCTATCCCATGCACAGTCAGGTCCCACGGTGTAATCCTTCAGAAAGGGTTAATGTTTACTGCAGGGACCGCAGCTAATGCTGCAGCCTCACAGTAAACCCCCAAATGAATGAGTTCCTCTCCTGGCTGACAGGAGAGGAAGTGGAAAGCTTAATTGATTGCTTTCCACTTTCACTTCAGGTCAGCCAGGGACACAATCAGTGACGTCAGAGGGAACTGATTAACAAAAATAGGGGTTCCCTTCGAAAAAAAATGGCGTGGGGTCCCCCTTATTTTTGTTAACCAGCCTGATGAGGCAGACTGCTGAGCAGTGGCGTACCATGAATGAAGCAGACCATGCAGCTGCTATGGGGCCCGGACAGATGAGGGGGGCCGCGACGGTCGGGTAGCTGTGCTGACACAGTACTACCAGGGGGTCGGCGAGGGAGGGGGAGCGCAGCTCTTCTATATACTCACCCTTCCGCCGGCGCGGACTCTGCAGCCCCTGCTCTTTTCCCACGGTCTCCGACGCCTGTGTTCAGCGGTCAGGTGGTACCGCTCATTACAGTCATGAATATGCACATATTCATGACTTTAATGAGCTGTCCCGCGTGACCGCTGAACACTGGCGGCGGAGACCGCGGGAGAAGAACAGGGGCTGCAGAGACCGCGCCGGCGGAAGGGTGAGTTTAAGGGATATTTACCTGTTCCGTTCCACCGTTGCTCGCGTCTTCTTGCTGCAATGTTCAGGTCAGAGGGCGCGATGACGTCGTTAGTGCGCGCCGCGCCCTCTGCCTGATCATTCAGTGCTGGAGGACCCCAAAGACAGCGGCACTCAGCAGTGGAGAGAGGACAGGTACATTTCTCAGGTGCCGGGGCCCTGAGCGAGCGGTGACATCGGCACCTGCTGTCACCCCTGCTCAGGACACCGGCACCTGGCCCCAGCGACGAGAGGTGAGTATGTCTTTTTTTTTTTTTGGTTGCAGCAGCTGCGGCAGCATAATGGCCTATACTATGGAGCATCTATGGGGTCACAATCTATGGGGGCACAATCTATGGGGGCATGATCTATGGAGCATCTATGGGGCACAATCTATGGGGGCATAATACATTTTTTTGTTTAATGTGTCCCCTCACTATGCTGGCACTTTACATTTACAATGGCTCTGGGTTTTTTTTTTTTGGGGGGGGGCCCATTCAGACTTTTGCTATGGGGCCCCATGATTTCTATGTACGCCTCTGCTGCTGCTGAGGCATGGTATTTAAGGCTGTTAAGGGGCCAATATCCATGGACCTTGCCAGCAGCGTCGGACTGGAGTACCTTGGGCCCACCAGAGAAAAATTATTCTCGATTCTCCCTGCTCTGCCGCAGAATGTAACTGTATCGGCGTGCTGTGCGACCCCTCCTTTCAAATCAGGGCCCACCACGCAGGAGCTGGGGCCCACCGGAGGTTTCTCCGGTTATCCCGGTGGCTCAGTCCGACCCTGCTTGCCAGCTTGATAATACCAGGCCACAGCAGTCTGCTTATCTTTGCTGGTTAACAAAAATAGGGGATCCCGTCGAAAAAAATTGGCGTGGGGTCCCCCCTATTTTTGTTAACCAGCCAGATGAAGCAGACTGCTGAGGCCTAGTTTTTCAGGCTGTTAAGGAGCCAAGATCCATGGACCTTGCCAGCCTGATAATACCAGGCCACAGCAGTCTGCATATCTTGGCTGGTTAACAAAAATAGGGGATCCCCACGAAAAAAATTGGCGTGGGTCCCCCCTATTTTTGTTAACCAGCCAGATGAAGCAGACTGCTGAGGCCTGGTTTTTCAGGCTGTTAAGGAGACAAGATCCATGGACCTTGCCAGCCTGATAATACCAGGCCACAGCAGTCTGCATATCTTGGCTGGTTAACAAAAATAGGGGATCCCCTCGAAAAAAAAATTGGCGTGGGGTCCCCCCTATTTTGTTAACCAGCCAGATGAAGCAGACTGCTGAGGCCTGGTTTTTCAGGCTGGTAAGGATCCAATATCCATGGACCTTGCCAGCCTGATAATACCAGGCCACAGCAGTCTGTTTAGCTTGGCTGGTTAACAAAAATAGGGGATCCCCTCGAAAAAAAAAAAACGGCGTAGGGGTCCCCCTATTTTTGTTAACCAGCCAAGTAAAATGCAGACTGCTGCGTCCTGGTATTAAAAGACTGTCAAGGCCCATGGATTTTGGCCCTCAACAGCCTGATAATACCCGGCTACAGCAGCCCCACATTTGGCGCATCAAAAGATGTGCCAATTGTGGCACTTTACCCGGCTCTTCCCACTTGCCCTGTAGCGGTGGCAAGCGGGGTAATAAGGGGTTAATGTCACCGTTGATTGCACGGTGACAATAAGCCCGGTTAATAATGGAGAGGCGTCAATAAGACACCGATCCATTATTAATCCCAAAGTTTTTAAATGTTTAAAAAAAAAGACACAGCCAGAAAAAAGTATTTTAATGAAATAAAAGAGACAACACAGTTTTCATTAATTTTATTACTCTCTCATTCCTGCGACGCCATCGATCTCCTGTAAAAAAAGAAAAAAAAACAAACCAACAGTATACCACCTGTCCGACGCAGTCCATAGTAACGAGTGTCCCACGACGATCCAGCTCTGCTACATCGCAATGCCAGGCAGGGCACAGCTGATTACCTGCTTCCCCGGCGGTGACGTCATCGGACTGCTTTTACGGCCGCGATTACAATCAGTCACTTTATGTTATCGCGAGAAACTGCATGTAACCGCCAGGGAGAAGAGGATGGCGGCCATCAAAGCAGTCCAGGACGTGACCGCCGGAGATCTTCTGCCAGGTAAGTGCCGCTGACTCCTGACAGACCCGACCGACGGACACTGACAGTGACAGTGACATTCCGATTCCGGTATCCGATATGACGAAAATATCGGTACTCGGAATCGGAAGTCCGATACAGCTAATATCGGGCCTATACCCGATATTTGCAGTATCGGAATGCTCAACCCTATTGGTAACTATAATAGTATAATACATTTAATGCATTTTAATAAAAAAAGGCATAATCTTGAGTAAAATGTAGCTGTCTGTTAACATGTGTACTAAATTAGCACTACAAACAAGTACAAAATGCCTCTTGCTATGCCCATCAAAAGATATTGCATTTACAATTTAACTCTTTATCGTGAAAAATGTCTCAAAATGTCACGCTGTATCACAGATACACATATGATGTCAGTAATCAATACTAAGAGGGACAACATGCAATATAACATATAAATAGGAAATCTCAACATGTATATAAAGTATAGTATTACCTGACATAATATCCGTTGTACTGTGGGTGAATCTGAAGACGTATAATACTGTACTCAGGCTGCAGGTGGACCGGGGTCTATGCTGACCCAAAAACTGGGGACCTGACTCGTCCCTCAACCTGGAGGTACTGTTAATGGTACAGAGGTCCAGGCCGCCAACGTAACCCTGTCTCCTATAAGTCCCTGACAACTGTAATCTAGTCCTCAGAAGGACCCTGATTACCACACAGGGAATAGCAGGTTACTGCTTAACAAACAGTACAGACAAAAAGAGACAGACCAGGGACAAAGTAAACACTGTCTTGCATACAACACTTAAACACAGAGGGAACACAAAAGGTCTAGGAGATAAACTATAATCGAGGAGAGGAGAAACCACAAAGGAACTCTTAACTTAAGTCTTCTCATGACCTGATCCAAACTATTGGTCTGCATGTAAGCTTTCACCGGCATCTAACAAGCAGACTGGCAGGTATTAAAGGAAGCTAATTAGTGCATAATCAAAAGCAGCCGGGCGAGGCTGGACCTAGTCTTAGCCAAGAGCTAGGTAAAATTAACTCCCTCACTACCAAACACAAAGAAACAGCAACTCAGCTGCGAGAAGTCAGAATGTGCAATCGCGACGATCTTCGTGGCGATACACCCATGACAGTACCCCCCCTTCTACGAGGGGCCTCCGGACCCTCAGGCCAGGTCTGTCCGGGTAAGTTGTGTGGAAGGTCCGAACCAATCGATCTGCGTTAACATCAGACGCAGGGAAAACCCACGTCCTCTCCTCAGGACCATACCCCTTCCAATGAACCAAGTACTGAAGGGACCGGCGATTCAGACGTGAGTCAATGATCTTCGACACTTGAAATTCTAAGTTACCATTGACCACCACTGGAGGAGGAGGTAGAGGTAAACGGTAAACTGGCGCCACGTACCTCTTAAGCAACGATTTGTGGAACACATTGTGGATTTTAAACGTAGGAGGAAGGTCCAGACGAAATGCCACAGGATTAATTATAGAACTGATCCTGTATGGACCGATGAACCTGGGACCCAGTTTCCAGGAGGGAACCTTGAGTTTTATATTCTTGGTAGACAACCATACCAGATCGTTCACACAAAGGTCCGGACCAGACACTCTCCTCCTATCAGCCCTCCGTTTGTAACGGTTCCCCATAGCACTCAGATTATTCAGTACTCCTCTCCAATCTGATGCAAGTGACGACGAAAATCGTTCCTCCTCAGGAACCCCAGAAGGGCCCCCCCCATTGAAAGTACAAAACTGGGGTGAAAACCATATGCCCCAAAAAACGGGACTTACCAGTGGACTCGCTCCGCCTATTGTTAAGAGCGAACTCTGCCAGAGGCAAGAAAGAAGACAGTCCTCCTGGTTCTCTGAGACAAAAACACCGAAGATATGTCTCTAGGCTCTGATTCAGACGCTCTGTCGGACCATTGGTCTGCGGATGAAAAGCCGAAGAAATGACAACTGCATCCCCCGACGTGAACAAAATGCCCTCCAGAATTTGGACACAAACTGAGACCCCCTATCTGACACCACATCAGAAGGCAACCCGTGAAGTCTCCCCAATCTCCCCAATGAACACCTGCGCCAGAGTTTTAGCATTAGGAAGAGCAGGAAGAGCAATGAAATGTGCCATCTTACTGAACCTGTCAACTACAACTAGAATGACAGTCTTCCCCTGACGACGGAGGGAGGTCCGTAATGAGTCCATAGACA
Source organism: Oophaga sylvatica (assembly GCA_033576555.1). Classification (NCBI taxonomy): domain Eukaryota; kingdom Metazoa; phylum Chordata; class Amphibia; order Anura; family Dendrobatidae; genus Oophaga; species Oophaga sylvatica. Next base: position 3,239 of record JARQOD010000395.1, on the reverse strand, counting down.
GATGAGTCCATGGCGCTCCGGAATTTTCAAAGGCAAGAGGGTCCCAGACGGACGGGTATGTGGGTCTTAGAGCAAGCCCCAAACCCACAGGACGCGACAAAAGTTATTACCTCTTTATTTAAGTTAGGCCACCAAAACCGGCGAGAAAGGAGATCCACAGTTGCTTTACTCCCTGGGTGTCCTGCTAAGCAGAATTATGATGTGCCTCGAAAAACCCTTGTCTCAACTGATTAGGAACCAAACAGTTTCCCTGGAGGTCCTACAGGGGCGTCCCCCTGAGCCTCCAATATCTCCTCCTCAAGCTCAGAGCATACAGCCGACACCCACAACTCCCTCCTGAAGGATAGGAACCCGGGTCATCCGTCTTCCCGGCCCCGGGGGAAACTACGAGATAAGGCATCAGCCTTTACATTTTTGACCCAGGACGATAAGTGACGACAAAATTAAAACCTGGTAAAAAAACAACGACCATCTAGCTTGTCTAGAATTCAGACGCTTTGCAGATTCTAAATACAGCGGTTCTTGTGATCAGTAATAACGGTGACGGGTGGACTGCCCCTCCAAAAAGTGACGCCACTCCTAAAAAAGCCAACTTAATGGCCAAGAGTTCCCTATTGCCGACATTATAATTCCTCTCGGCGGGCGACAATTTCTTGGAGAAGAAAGCGCACGGACGCCACTTACCAGGGGACGGACCTTGGATAATACTGCACCCACCCCTACGTCAGACGCGTCTACCTCCACATGAACGGTTGTGATGCATCAGGTTGGATGAGTATGGGGGCCGAAGCAAAACATTTTTTCAAGGAGGAAAATGCTTGACAAGCTTTGTCAGACCACCTAGAAAAATCCGTCCCTTTTTTAGTCATGTCAGTGAGAGTTTGACAACAGATGAGAAATTACGAATACATTTCCGATAGTAGTTAGAAAAACCCCAGGAAACGCTGCAGTGCTTAAGATCCTCTGGCCGATCCCATTCAAGCACTGCTCTCACTTTCTAGGGGTCCATACGGAAACCGGAAGCTGACACCAGGAAACCCAAAAATTGAAGTTCCTGTACGGCGAATACACACTTTTCCCATTTGGCGAACAACTTATTTTTCTCGCAAGATCTGCAACACCTGTCTCACATGCTCCTGATGAGACACAAAAATCTGGCGAATAATTAAGATGTCATCTAAAATAAACGACCACAAATGCCCCACAAGGTGGCGAAAGATTGTCATTAACAAAATGTTGAAACACCGCCGGGCCAGTAGTCAGACCAAAAGGCATGACAAGGTTCTCATAATGTCCTTCCGGAGTGTTAAACCCGTCTTCCACTCATCCCCCTCCTTTATCCTAATCAGATTATACTCCCCCTGAGATCCAACTTAGAGAACCATTTGGCGCCCACAATCTGATTGAAGAGATCAGGAATAAGTGGGAGCGGATACGGATCTCGGACCGTAATCCGATTAAGCTCACGGAAATCCAAGCAAGGGCGTAGGCCTCCATCTTTTTTCTTCACAAAGAAGAACCCCCGGCCATGGGGAAGATGAAGGTCTAATATGCCCCTTGGCCAGACTTTCCGAAATATAATCCTTCATAGCCTGCCTCTCAGGACCAAAAGGTATATAACCTAGATTTAGGTAATTTAGCACCAGGAAGCAATTTAATTGAGCAGTCATACGCACGATGAGGAGGTAACTCTTGACACCCCTCCTCCGAGAACACATCCTCAAAGTCTCCAGAAAAGGAGGCAAGGCTCTAGGCACGACCGCACTGATGACCATTTTCATGCAAAAATATTTAGACTTGAGGTCCTCAGTGGTTGATACCTTTTAATGGCTAACTGAAAAGATGGTAACAAATTGCAAGCTTTCGAGACTACTCAGGTCTCTTCATCAGGCTAGACTAATACAACATCTGAAGAATCACATTTTATACACAAAATAGCACAGAAAAAATGCAATAGGTAGGACAAGTGACATGAAGCAGAACTGTCATTATGGCAGAGGGATTAACATAAATATGACTAGTTCATAGATAAGGAGTGAAGGTTTTATTACCCTCTGATTGGGGTCTGGTATTGTGTTGTGATGACCCCAAAAGGTCAGGGAGGCAGATTCCTTAATTGTTGTTAGAACGACATAAAACTCTGGGATATATTCATCCCAGCACTAAGAGTGTCAAAGGTCATCATAAGTTTATATTCCCAGACTTTTCTATCCTTCTCAGATTTGAAGTTAGATTTTAATACAAGTAAATTCCATATCTGTCATGCTATGACGGGCATCAAAAGTGTTTGGCCACAGGTAAATCATTCTTTTTTCTCTTATCGTTGTGGCGATGAGAATTCTCCTTGTTCTCAGTTTTTTGCCCGGTTCTCCCCCACATACAGACCCCCATTGGACATTTAGTACATTTAGTACAGTTTCATGCAGTTATTCTTGCAGAATTCACCCCACTGGCTTATCTCTCTGGATTGCCAATTAATCACTGGGTTATGTTTAGCCAACCAAGGAAGTCTCAACACAATAGGAGTAGGAGACCCTCCAACACATAACAAGACAATTGTTCTTTATGTCTTGCCCCTACTCGAAGGTCCCATGTTATGAACACTTGTACAAAGCTACCTTGACCGAGAGGTCTGGCGTCAATAGAGAATATAGGATCGGTTTGGCCAATACACTCAGTTGCATACCTTGCACCTGGGCAAACCGAGCGTCCACCAGATTAGCCCCAGACCCACTATCAAGAAGAACAGAAATCCTCTCAACTCTCGTACACACCACCACCTCCGCAGGTACGAGAAATGAGACGGACTAGGGACGAAACACACACTCCCAGGCCGTCGTCCACCACACAACTGGGATCAACAGTTTCCGGCGACTTTTTTGCTCAATGAGGCACGGGACGGACACCCCTCAACAAACTGTCCCTCTTTCCCACAGAAGAAAACACCTTCTTGTCTTGCGGCGCACCGCCGATCCCCACCTACGAAATGATGTCCCTCCCAACTGCATAGGCTCCTCAGAACAGCCAGGGGAACCTCAATATAAGGGACCTTAGTAGTAGGTGGAGTCACAACAGGGGGCGGAGTTACATCGCACCTCTCCCGAAGCCGTCTACAATACGAATAGCAAGGGCCATAGCAGCCTCCAGTGACGGAGGAGAATCATACTGAGCCAAAACTCTTTTAATTTGTCCGATAACCCTTGACAAAACAGGCTCCTAAGAGCTGGGTCATTCCACTG